>CM060956.1:23772492-24069992 GCA_030765055.1 Mantis religiosa
TAAAGTACTTACAGCATAGTAAGTCGTCATTAAGGTAGTTGTCTCATGTGTTTATGAGAACTCCTAGTAGTTTATCGGGAAAAACACGAGTCAGTTGGAGAATTTAATGTCATACCCGGGTCTTAAAGTACTTACAGCATAGTAAGTCGTCATTAAGGTAGTTGTCCAATGTGTTTATGAGAACTCCTAGTGGTTTACCGGGAAAAACACGGGTCAGTTGGAGAATTTAATGTCATACCCGGGTCTTAAAGTACTTACAGCATAGTAAGTCGTCATTAAGGTAGCTGTCTCATGTGTTTATGAGAACTCCTAGTGGTTTACCGGGAAAAACACGGGTCAGTTGGAGAATTTAATGTCATACCCGGGTCTTAAAGTACTTACAGCATAGTAAGTCGTCATTAAGGTAGTTGTCTAATGTGTTTATGAGAACTCCTAGTGGTTTACCGGGAAAAACACGGGTCAGTCGGAGAATTTAATGTCATACCCGGGCCTTAAAGTACTTACAGCATAGTAAGTCGTCATTAAGGTAGTTGTCTAATGTGTTTATGAGAACTCCTAGTGGTTTACCGGGAAATACATGGGTCAGTTGGAGAATTTAATGTCATACCCGGGCCTTAAAGTACTTACAGCATAGTAAGTCGTCATTAAGGTAGTTGTCTAATGTGTTTATGAGAACTCCTAGTGGTTTACCGGGAAAAACACGAGTCAGTTGGAGAATTTAATGCCATACCCGGGTCTTAAAGTACTTACAGCATAGTAAGTCGTCATTAAGGTAGTTGTCTCATGTGTTTATGAGAACTCCTAGTGGTTTACCGGGAAAAACACGAGTCAGTTGGAGAATTTAATGTCATACCCGGGTCTTAAAGTACTTACAGCATAGTAAGGCGTCATTAAGGTAGTTGTCTCATGTGTTTATGAGAACTCCTAGTAGTTTATCGGGAAAAACACGAGTCAGTTGGAGAATTTAATGTCATATCGGCACGTTGGCCATAGTAGCTCAATGGTTTAGAGTGGTTGGACGGAGACCAGAAGATCCGTAGTTCAAATCCCAGCTATGGCATTGAATTTTTCAGTCTGACTCTATCCTTTCATAGTGCGTCCTACACTCGGCTAGTGTGAAAGAACAATTAATTTCCAATTATACAGATAACTCGCCATGAATGAGATTCGAACTTGGGACCTCTTGAACGAGAGGCAGACGTGCTACCATCTAGACAACAGAAGCGGGTGAACTGTCCTTGTTGACATTATTTTTGAAAACGCTTATTCCTCTATTTCATTTTAATCAAGATAAACATGAGTTGAAGTTGTCTTGTTGCAATTTTTTTAAATGCAAGGGAATATGGAAATGAAGGAGTTCGTATTAGAGACAAGAGAAGTATGAAAAATTCGGACAGATAACAAAGAATATTTCCGAAATTATTAACCTCAAAAAAAATTAATTTGACATAAATTGTGGTTTAGATGAGACTTTCTTTATCTGTATAGAAAGAATATGTCTATCTCATACTTTTTTCAGTTATCCATGCAAATTATTCAGAATGCAGAAGGCATTTGAGGACATTCTCAGAAAATTCAAGATATGCGTTTCATTTATCACGAAAATGCCTTAAACATGTGACATTTTATTCAATATGGTTAGCCATTTTTGAGAAAACAGAAGAAATGTACTCACTTTCTTCTCGGGCAACAAGCCAAGTGAAAAGACGATTGGATATCGACGTTTCGGGATATTTATTAAATGTTATAACCACAAATGAAACACTGGATATAACACAAATATAAACAAAGACAAAACACTATCAAAATTCGCATTACTGAACAAAAGACTGTTTTCAGTAAATTAAATGCCAGGTCAGGAGATGGCGTGAGTATAGAAAATTAATTGGGTCAAACAAACGTAACTACTTAACTTGATTATCAGGCTGTATTCATCTGTGCTTCTTAAGTCGACGGAATTCAATTTTTAAGGCCGGTTTTCAAAAGGAGCTGAACTGAAATCCTAAGAAGTCTGGGCTGGCTCCTTTCAGAGAAAATCGCCAAAGTCTTCTTAATTCCCCACTCACAGTAACTGTTACATTTTGCCAAGATGGTCGTCTCCCGAAATTTGGCTCTATGTTCGTTATCAAAGCAATGCTCTGCCAGCCCAGACTTCTCTGGTTCTGGTCCTTCCGGTTTGTCCTATATACGGTGTCCCACATTCACAATAACAGAAGAAATGTTACATGAAAAGGGCAGCACAATGTATGGAGAGTTTTTCGAAAAATCTATGCGCCACATTTTTAGAAAATGCTAAACTTAGATATTAAGTTTGGATTTAAACCAATTTTAGTTTTGGAGTTATACACACGCGCATATTTTGCTAAAAATGTTTTTGCTTAGATTCAAGTTTATCTGCACTTATTTACAACGTATTTCCAGTGAAACCTCGATAGCTAATTTGTGGACAGAATGCAGTACATTGCCTACTTACTATAAACAGAAGAAGTACTAAAAATGTGAGTGAAGGAGAACAGCATATAAATGTTTCTGCAAGTTAAATGGCGTTAACAAAAGCATTAGAGCGAATATCGGGGCAATGTCAGAGAACCAGATATACAGATATACTTAAGCATACTGCTTCTGATAGACAATCTTTGAACCCATTTGTTCGACCTTTGACCTCCGACACTTTCTAATTGGCACAAATTCCATCTCTAAGAGTGTTTTGTATTATCCTTTATGTATTTGGATCAAAAGGATTTTTGTGTAGCACAAATATGTGTTTCTACCCTGCGTATTCGAGGGGAAGTTTGCGTGTGCGTGTGTTGGTAAGATTTGTTGTGGAAAAAAGTACAGGAAAATTGCTTCCTTTCATTAAACTCTTAATTTTATTACAGAATAATTGAAGCGGTCAGAAACAGAGGTTGCTAAGTCACTGTTTCAAAATTGTGCAGGAGAGCTGCTCAAAGTCTTCAAAAATAATTTTACACACCAAAATAGTGATTACAAATGAAAGAATTTTATGTGATGGGTCCGTTTAGAGGTACAAAGAACTGGGTTGAATGTTTCTCACGATTTGAAATATGTAGCATGTGTGACAGAATATTGTAACGGGAGCGCTGGAACACCCTGTGAACCAGCTGGGAACGGAAGGCAGGGGGAGGACCGCGTTAGCCACACCTCCCCATCGTTTGTCTTGTAGTGGCGACAGGCAGTGGTTGGGAGGAAAAACATCAGTGTGCCGTCTGTTTCTGTCCACCTGGTTCCAGAAATTACGTAACCTGGAACATTCTCCTGGTCACTAGAAACCGGCGATATTCCTATATAAAGAGGGTTACAGACAGACGGAGTTGAGTTGGTTTTGGTTTAGTCAGTCAATCAGTTGGTTTTGTCAGTGAGTGAGGAGACAGTCGCAGTTCTTGGTGTAAGAGTTAGTCAGTGACGTGTTAACGAACGAAAGGATTGTGCAACGGAAGACTGTACGAACTGTGTATGTGTATCGGAGTTTATGTAATCGCGAGTACAAGGAAGTTGTAACGGACGAACTGGTGAATTGTAATTGTGTGCAGCACGTAATACTGTGTAATTGGCAAGAGTTTAACTGTAAGTCGGTGGAAATAAAGAACATTGTTGAGTTTGTGTAATTGGACCTTTCATTTCACGAACCCACAAAGTCACACTGGTGTCAGGAAGCGGGAAAACAACATAACATCACCGAACATTACAACCATGGAGGCAGCATTAGAAAAGATTTTAGCGGAACTGAAAGAAATGAAGACGGCAACTGAAAACCTCGCTGCAAAAATAGAGACGGCCAACGACAACATCACCGCGGAGATGGAAGAAATGAAGGCCGAGTTAACCACAGAAATGAGAGCAGCGAACGGCAGTCTGGCCACGGAAATGAAGGCGGCGAACGAGGCTCTCGCCGCAAAGTTTGAGGAACGTTTGGCCGGCGTGAGGGATGACGTCGCGAACCTGGGCAAACGGAAGGGTCAAGTAGACGACCGCCTTAATGATTTAGAGGAAAAGGCCGACAACATCGCAAAACCCCTCACCCGCCTGACGGAGGAAAACCGGCCTTATGTGTGGACGGAGGACACCGAAGACGCTTTCCAGCACCCGAAGGGGACCCGGTGCAGTGCTTCAATTTTGGGTTTCCCACAACCGGGTGGCGCCTTCATTGTGGACACCGACGCCAGCGACCATTGCATTGGAGGTGTCCTATCGCAGATCCAGGACGGCCACGAGCGCACAAGAGTGGAAGAGGAGGAGCGTGCCGCAGCAGTCCGAGTAGTTGTGGCAGTGCCTGCTGAAGGCTGGGATAGCGCAGGCCTGAGGAGGGAGCAGCTGGCGGACGCAGACTTGGGGCCACTCTTGAGGGAAGTGGACGCAGGGACAAGACCAACCTGGGAGGACATCGCACCGAGGAGCGCCACCTACAAGTCGCACTGGGCCCAATGGGACTCGTTGAAGACCAGAGTGGGCGTGCTGTTCCGGGTATGGGAGTCACCCGATGGGAAGGCGCAGAGAGGACAGTTGGTACTTCCCCGGAGCAAGGTCCCGGAAGTCTTGGAGGAAGTGCACGCCGGTACTTCAGGAGGACACCTGGGAGCGAACCGAATGATTCACAAACTACGGCAGCGCTACTTCTGGCTCAGACTCCGGGCAGATGCTGGTGGTACACCTGGACCGCCTCGCACGCTACGATGGGGCTGTTCGAGGCGAACAGCTTTGAGGAGGGAGCAGTGTAACGGGAGCGCTGGAACACCCTGTGAACCAGCTGGGAACGGAAGGCAGGGGGAGGACCGCGTTAGCCACACCTCCCCCTCGTTTGTCTTGTAGTGGCGACAGGCAGTGGTTGGGAGGAAAAACATCAGTGTGCCGTCTGTTTCTGTCCACCTGGTTCCAGAAATTACGTAACCTGGAACATTCTCCTGGTCACTAGAAACCGGCGATATTCCTATATAAAGAAGGTTACAGACAGACGGAGTTGAGTTGGTTTTGGTTTAGTCAGTCAATCAGTTGGTTTTGTCAGTGAGTGAGGAGACAGTCGCAGTTCTTGGTGTAAGAGTTAGTCAGTGACGTGTTAACGAACGAAAGGATTGTGCAACGGAAGACTGTACGAACTGTGTATGTGTATCGGAGTTTATGTAATCGCGAGTACAAGGAAGTTGTAACGGACGAACTGGTGAATTGTAATTGTGTGCAGCACGTAATACTGTGTAATTGGCAAGAGTTTAACTGTAAGTCGGTGGAAATAAAGAACATTGTTGAGTTTGTGTAATTGGACCTTTCATTTCACGAACCCACAAAGTCACAATATTTTATAATAGGACTTAACAACTTTTAATTTAAAATGGATGAAAAGTTGTTAGTCACTTGACTTAACAGCTTCTGATTCTTAAAGTTACAGTTTTTCCATTATACAATATTATAATATGTAGCCATGGATAAACTATTACTTTATTTGCACCAGTACATCTCTACTATGGACTAATCCAGTATGCACTTCATGGATTGACATACAACATTGTCATCAAAGCATCACTCCATCTCTATTAAATTATGTTCTACCTCACTTCCATATGTCATTGTGTCATAAAATGTGGTACCTTCTGGCAGAGTGACATGTTCCAGCAGTGAACGAACACCGTAATATTTTGCCTTTTTATTCTTCCGAAGCCTATCTGGTGTGTTTTTCGCACTATGTCTAAGGTGTCTACACGGAGGGTTCCACGTTTGCTAACCCCTTTCCAAAAGCAAACACGGAGTAACGTGTTAGAACAGGATGGAGGATGATTTTTTTGATAGTCTGGTAACCATGAATGAATCCTGGATCTATCACTATGATCCAGAGACGAGAACCATGAACATGGAATGGAAACATGCCGATTCCACTCTCGCCAAAAGGCAAAGGTGCAAAAGTCAGCTGGTAAGGTCATGCTTTCAGTTTTCTGGGTCTGTCGTGGAGTCATCCTTACAGATTATCTTTCCAAGGGTCAAAGAATCACTGGCAGACACTACTGTAATCTTCTGGACAAGTTACGAGCAGCTCTGATTAACAAACGACGCGGTATGCTCAACAAAGTTGTTCGTCTTCTGTCTGACAATGCACCAGCTCATTCATCTCAAGTTGCAGTTGACAAAACAAGAGAATGTGGCTTTGAGATCTTACAGCATCCACCTTATTCGCCCGATCTCGTACCAAGTGACTTTTTCTTGTTCCCGGAAATGAATCCGTTTCGTGGTCGCAGATTTAACAACACAAATGACGTCATTAATGAAGTGGAAGAGTGATTTAAAGCGAATTCTGCAGACTTCTACAATCAAGGTATTCAGAAGGTCAAGAAACGCTGGGGAAAAATATGTAAATCTGGATAGTAACTACAGAGAGAAGAACTAACAAGCACATAACACAAACTCTCTATCAGATTTTTAAAGGGCGATAATTAAAACTTTACGACACCACTCGTACTTGTTTGTATAGAAGGAGCTTATTCCTCAGAGCATAGGTGATTTTTTGTTGTATAGCGGATAGATCCTCGCCATACACTTGGATACTCTGGAAGCTAGTGATGTAATATGTGCCTTCTAGGTAAGGCGCATTTCAAGAAGCACTCCAAGATATTGTGCTTCTGTGTTCGATAGTTCTGATCCAGTTAAGCGCAGTTCAGGTACATCTCGTGGTGGCGGCGAGTAAATGTGGCTGCCTGGGACTTGTTGGCATTGATCTTGAGGCGCCTAGTTCGTACCAGACGTGTCCGCATAGCACTGGACACGTACTGCAGTGAGATAATTTGATGATGTCTCAGCAAATAAATAAACGTTGCAGCCTCTGAGGGTAGGGAGGGTGTTGATATAGGTTAGGAAGAGCAGGGTGGTGCAAGAACACTACCTTGGTGTACCCTTGCAATGATGAAACAGGGTTGTGAGAATATGTCGTCCCTGGCATTCAAAGTCATCACACGCGAGCAGGTATTAAAACATTTGACTATCACTTGAGCCTACTGTATGCTCCTCTTCTCATGTGTTTACAAGGAGACGTCTAGTAAAACCATTTCTACAAATGAGTATCTCTATTTATTTAAAATAAATAAAGATGTTTAAAGAATAGTTTATACGAGGGCTGTTCAACAAAGAATGATCATAATTTTTCGAATTCAATCTTATTATATTCTGTTAGCTTAATGTGAAACAAGCACACCGTGGTAGTTTCATTGTTGGTACTCCTGGTTCCCGCCTGTGAGAACCAGGCAAGTTCACACATGTTCAGTATCGCCTACCGCTACAATGGAGGTAACATACAGTTAAAGTTGATGTTAGAGGAAGATCCGGAGTTTCTTTCAAACGTAATCACTGCTGATGAAACTTGGCTACATCATTTTGATCCTGAGAGCAAACAACAAAGCTCAGTGTGGAAATATCCTTCATCACCAACACCCAAAAAGCAGAAGTGGCTGCTTCTTCTGGAAAAGTTATGGTCATCTCATTCTTTGATATTCATGGAATGGTTTATCAGCATGTTGTACCTGCACACACATCAGTAACTGGACAATACTACAGGAATGTCCTGAAAACATTGCAAGTCCATATCAGGCGCAAAAGATCACATTTCCGTGAAGCAGGCTGGATGCTGCACCACGATAATGCGCGGCCGCATATTGCCAATGTTGTTGCTGAATATCTTGCAGAAATCAACGTGAAGCACATCCTTCACCCTCCCTATAGTCCGGATTTAGCCCCATGTGACTCTTTTCTATTCCCTAAGTTGAAGAAACGCCTTCGTGGGAGGCATTATCCATCATCAGAAGCAGTGGTGAAGGCTGCGGAGGGATTTTGAAGGTTCTCTCAAAAATGGTTTGCAGCATGTCTTTGAAGACTGGCAGAAACGCTGGGACAAGTGCATCGCATTCAGGGGAGACTATTTTGAGAAGGACCATCAAAATTATGAGGATGAGTAAAGGGACGTTGTCAAAAAAAATGTGATCATTCTTTATTGAACAGCCCTGTATATAAGAGTAAGTAGAAAAAGTCATGTCAGATAATTTTTCCTGTTATTGTATATTTCTGTTTCTACAGAATCCTTCATCTGGATCAAGGCGGATGTTCTTGTTTCTGTAAGATTTATAATCTTAATCAGTGTTAAGAAGGAAACGTTAATAGTGTATTAAGGCGTGCGAGCGATATCGACGTGTTGACCTACTAACGAACTTGAACAGCCTTGGACGTAAAAATAATTATTATACGAGGCATTCCTTGTCACTTAGGGGAAACGCTTTATCACTTTAATCATTGAGTTGTGATAACTTATAGAAAATAAAACGACGAGCCGTGTAAAGTGGCTTCACTTTAGTGTACAGACAGGAAAAATTGTCAATTTTGTTATGCTAAAAATAGGTAAAGTGCTACATTCGAATCACTTTCTCTACTCAGTGTAAGGTTTCCAGATTTCCAGATTTCCAAGGGAGAAAAAAGAAGTGACTAACAAAGATAAATTGGCAAACACATATTATTCTGAAATACGTTTACGTTGACTGTAGAGGGTCTACTCTACAACGCGTCAACCCCGGAGGGAAGACTACCGATTAACCTCGGTGGGGCCGCCTGGTGATCTAGCACACCTTCTACTAGCTCTGCAGGCTAGTACGCGGGAATATATGGCTTCCTTCAACCCCGTCCGGAGACGTACCGATCTCCCACGGGTATCGGAAACCACTGCCCCCTCGAGTCCAACCCAATCCGAATAACTCAACTACGGGAGGGGCTCGGCAATTCGGCCCGATGTTCCTCTAGTAACGTCAGAGGTAAACTTTGTTTTTCGAGACTTTTACAGTAATATAACTGGGCCCAGTTATCCACACTCTTGTCTTCACTTTGATTATTTTCACTTGACTGAAAGTTATCTACTACTTCATTTGCATTTACCACTGCATTTCCCTCCCACGGTCTCCACATCGTGACACACAACGAATTTCTGCACGTAATGAAACAGATCAACTGGAAGTTGGAACTTTGGCAACTGAGACTCCACGTGGAATAAACATGCGAATGTAATTTCCAGGAAATCAGGGTTGCTATTGGCCCTCAACGACAGTGTTCCATTTCTGAAGTGTGGAGATAGATTTATGACGGTCATTAGTGGGCGGGAGGCTCAGGTTCCTTTGACTCCGAACTGCACACGCGTTAACTAAACAGACTCTACCACGAGTACTAGGGGTCCGCAACGCCCGCACCACGGCAGCTGAAGGGGACGGATCCGCTCCCCCCAGTATCCCGGATAGATATGGGATAAGCCCTAAACCTGGTGTGAAGGCGAAGGTTGGACTCAAAGGTGTAGTGTGTTCCCGACACCCGCGGGAAATCCTGTACCTCGGGCCAGGCTTCGACCGCCCGGAGAGATTAGAGGGTTGCCTCACCATTCCCGGGTTCTAGCCTGCATAGCTAGTGGAAGTTGTGCTAGATCACCAGGCGGCCCCACCGAGGTTTACAGTAGTCTTCTCTGCGGGGTTGGCGCGCGTATGTGGCGTATCCACTTCCATCCCATCTTGACGTTGTTGTCGATGGGGTGGGGGGGGGGGGTTAGGAAACAGGTATTGCCCTACGGAAAGGGCCCCAAAGTTTTCCATCGCTCCCGGGTTGAAGGAGGCCAGGGTCGTCGGACTTTTGGGTAGATTCTCTGCAGATAAAATAAAATGTGAAGGCGTAGAAACATATGATATGAAATATCGATGAAGCAGATGAAAGGAAAGGTAAACAGGAATCAGCATGGGTAATGAATGGCGGAAGAAACGGAGATAAACCCGCGCAGATGCCGCTTGGTCCACACAAGTCCCACACGTGATCCCTTAGGTTCAAAGCTCTCGGTCATGCACCCAAACACAGTCAAATGTTTAAAAACAAATGACTATGTGCTAGTCTTAAGATGTAACATGTTTCCATGAAATCGTCAGTGACCACAATTTTAAAAATGACCAAAATATTGAAAATTCAAGCCAATAATAACCAATATTTTGGAAATGATTGATGCCCTCAAAAACAGAATACATTGTGTAGCAGAATTCCTCCGTTGTTGTGGGTTTCGATGCCCCAAAGTTGTGGCAACATATATTAGCAAGATTCGTGCTGGTATCTCGTTTCCCGTCGTTGGTCTTACTTCGTCGATCTTACCTTCGTCCAAAATATTATGACTTGAAGATGTTCCCCGAAGTTATCAGGAAAATCCTTAATTATGCCTCGGCTAGCTTTTAATATTCTTCTGTTATATTCTTACTTACGAACAAAGTTACAAGGGTGGAAACGAGTGAAGAAATCACTAAGATTTTTAATTTGAATTTCTATAAGAAATCAATCTTTTGTCTATTTCTTTTAACACCAGATCCTTTACAATTCTTATCACAAAACTTTATACTGTGATCTGAATCAATCTAATACTTCAACTTGAACTATCACTTAAATATGTTCGAGCAATTTGAAAAGCGTCCGATCTCTTTGGCGTTCCAGAAAGAAAGATGAATTTGCTCTCAGTTTCTACACGAAGATTATATTATCCTTCATTACTATCACCACCCATATATTACTTTTATATGATTGGCCGATTTACTTCTACGTCAGTACATTACGTGATACAATTATTACTACAGCCAATCACAAAATTACATATATTTTTACACAATTTTGTTTGTTTTTCTTTTATAAAATTAAAAATTTTTCAAACCCTTTTTAAATATAAATCAAAACAACCGTTACAATTGTCTACCGTAAAGAGATCTGCATTTTTGTAATACATTTTTGTTCAGTTTTTGTTTACCAACTATACAAACTTTTTTTGTTGTTGTAATGACGTTCTCCAACATTAAGTGATATCGGGCGATGAATAAAATGGGTGAAATGATGCCCAAATCAGTCAGTGATCCATGGAGCTTAAATCTACCCGACATTTGTCTTTCAGGATAAGGGAAAAACCTTATCCAGGTAACTTGCCCTAAGCGAGATTCGAGCTCGGGACTTCTTGAAGGTGAGGCAGACACGCTACCGTCTACGCTACCGGGCTACAAACATATGCAGAAAAACTTCGAAATAAAGAGGACTTACAGGCTATTGTCAGAAAATTTCCGATATACATTCTTTTTTCGTATAAATATCTTAATCTATGAGATTTTAATGAAATTCACGACAGCCGTTTTAAGGTCATATTACTTCTACTGTCTACCCACCACAAAAAGGCAAGCGGGATCTGAAGAGGGAGAAGGGCTCTTATAATTTTTCTGTTTACTACGAAATGGGTGTATGAAAGTGCATATAAGTCACCCATGCTGCCAGATCTAATGCTCGTTTTAATAACAGCAGTGATAGATATTAAGTATGGGTGAGTTATGTGGCAACACTGTGTTTCAGATGAACCTAGCATCCTTACCATATCCGGAAGGCGAACATAAACATCATGCGGGCAGTAAAAGTGATTACGCCTTGCCTTCTTGTGTTGAGTGGTCAGTATGCTTTCGCTGCATAAGCTATTTCAGGAGGGAAGGGAATTTTTTTAAAGATAAAATAAATGTGTGCTAATGTGGTGCTACAGCCTGTACGAGGCTTCGGCCAGCCTCACGCCGACCAGCAGAGGTGAGCGATCATCCAAACGATACGGGGATCGTATGTGACCAATATCACGTAACCCACAGCCGGAAAGAAGCTCAAGAACTCAGGATCACTGGTAATAATGCTCTTATCTCATCAGTTTCATATTCTACAATGTTATTAGGTCTTTTATGTCTTTGTAGAAATCCTCATCCTTAAGCAACAACAACAAATTTGTACTACACTTCCCAACTGTCACGTGAAAGTCTGTTGGCACTTTGTTCACAGTTTAGGGACATTGTCAGTACCACACTGAAGTTTATCCTGAATAGGTCAGGGACTGAAAACAGCAGTCAACATCGTGATCAACCCAAGATAACCATTCGTTCATCATATAAATGCTATCAACTTATAACAAGCAAGTCTTAATAACAATATTAACAACAATGATCTCACACATGTGCTGCAGTTGGTATTAGAATTCCAATAACTACACGTGTTAATATGTAGCAGCTGCTGGCATTACAGTTTAATTCGTCAGGAAGCCATGCATATCTATCAGGCAGTTTTTTATGAAGAAACAAAGCTCGTAGTTGGAACTTATCTACAACAGAAATGCTAGAAACTTGCCACGTTTGTAACGAAACAAATTTACATATTCAGTGAGAAATGACAAAAGGTTGTGCAGGAGTCGAAATATGTAGTTTCCAAATAACCTGATCGAGCATCAGTAGAGCAGCGACTATTCTCCATACATCATAACTAACAATTGAAGGTAAATGAGGTTTGTACATGGAAATCGGTAAATGTAATTGGTTGTTGACAAAATGCAACTGTCATGTAACGCATGAGAATAAATAAATAGTTCCTGCATTTCATTTTATATCTGCTTAACAGTGTTATCTTTTAATCTCGTGATAAAGAGGGATGAACAATTTTAGTGTGTGAGTTTTCCTGTTAATCTTTCACCCAGAACTCTCTTGTTCTTTCGACACACATGTATGAGGGCTGTTCAATAAAGAATGATCACATTTTTTTGACAACGTACCCTTACTCACCCTCTTAATTTTTATGGTCCTTCTCAAAATAGTCTCCCCTGAATGCGATGCACTTGTCCCAGCGTTTCTGTCAGTCTTCAAAGACATGCTGGAAACCATTTTTGAGAGATCCTTCAAAATCGTCTCCACAGCCTTCACCACTGCTTCTGATGTTGGATAATGCCTCCCACGAAGGCGTTTCTTCAAGTCAGGGAATAGAAAAGAGACACATGCACTCGGGTTTGGATATTAAGTGAAAGCGTGGTAAGTATTCACCAAATTTACCGTGTCCTTTTAAAAATTGTGTCAAAACAAAATTTGGTACAAGAGTTTATAAAACATTTCAGAATGTGTCAAAGCCATTTATTTCCATATTTATGCGTGCAAAACTTCACCCCTTCATAGATTTTCTCTACCTTTTTTATATATTTTCAACTTAACCCTTTCATACTCAATTTCCAAACTAAAGCTTTTCTGTTTATCATATCAAAAGCTTTCTCAAAATCCGCAAAGAACATATATATCCTTCCTCTCTTCTTCCTGAGGTATTTGTCTATTATAGTCTTTATTACGAACAGAGTTGTACAGGAGTAAATAGAGGTCATATGATGTACACATCTGCTTTTCTTGTACAGGAGTAGTACAAGCCCGTGTATAAATTAACTTATCACTTTTTAAGCATTTATTTTAACAAATTAAAGAAACTAGACTTTTTTGTGATTATTATATAATTTTTAAACGTTTCTAGGTAATGGTCCTAGTCATAAAAGTTGTAAATGTAAAGCCAAAGAATTTGAGAAGACTTAAACGAATGTGAGGAACGAACTGGGGGAGGTCATTACGTCTGTTGTGTGAAACGTAACGCGGACGACCTGTCATATTATCTCTCTGCCTCTATTGAAGGAATCGATCAAAGTCGATTGTGGCGACCTTGGCAGCCACAGTACCTCTTCATTACTGAGAGGTTGTTTGTGCCACTGCACGTCGGGCGATCTCCGATTGCGGAAGGACAAATCGCAAACGTTGACTGATGTATCGGGGTGTCGAATCAGACGCTCAATACAAAAACTGCGTAGTTTCTGGGAATAATGAACTCCCCTCAACTCGTGTTCTTTTTACTCAAACATGAATCTCGTGTACAATTGCAATCACGTCGAATTTCAGATGGATTCGTTCTGTGACGTAATGCTAAAATCATTAATTTAAGTATATGTATGACTAAAACTTTATAAACATTTTCAAAAAATCACCTTTTCCTCTTTTTAGTTTATAAAATAGAGCAAGCCTTCCTGAATACAAAGAATGCTTAGATAGCATCCGCAAGCCATTTTTAAATGCTCTAATCTAGTTTGAAAGTTGCGTGATTGCTAGTGTTAGATATGAATTCTAATTCTTTATCCTTGTTTTCTCGCTATTGAAAATGTCAGCATTTTTCATCATTTAAAATGCTCTTTGCATCGAAGTTTTAGTGTTAGACTAATGAAACTTGCTTCACACGTTCATAGAGACATAGTGAATAGAAATTGCCCTCGGTTTTATTGTGAAATGCATTTAAACACACTTTCTTTACTTCAAAATACAAAAAGGTTCAAATTTTTGGTAAAAAAGCCATATTCATAACTTTAAAAATTTCTGGAGCCTAAAGTTATTGAGATACAGAGACACTTAGGACAAATTAAAAATGGATGTATTGGGAATATGTTAAAATATTTGTATTGGATCGAAATTTAAGTTAAGTTCGATGTGGGCCATGACCGTGTTTATTTGTTCTCTGTACTAGTGCAACAAATTAAGTTATTTGTGGAGATTTAAAACCTCTTATTGTGCTGGATTCTACTGCAAGTAGTAGATAACTTAGCTATTCACAGGTAGAAGTGTTAGTAATAACATCCCTTAACACTTCATTGTGTAAAAAGCATTTATTACTGGACTCGGCTCAGATTGAATATCAATGAAACAAAAGCTAATCATGCGATAAACAGCGCAGCGAAAAGATTGCGTACTAACAGTGCTGCCAACACATTTTCCACTCCGAATCCATTTGTACCACTGAGTAATCTAACTCAGGACGAATCCAATGAAAACATGAATCAGGACGATAGTGAAAATGTTAACTCCCAGGTTATACAAGTTTTCCTCGTATGTATGATAAAGTGTTTATTGTTTTATGATTATAAGGTATTGTCACCCAATTAGCGGGAGGTATAACGGCACAGCTGTGAGGAAACGAAAAGGAGCGGAGCCACGCCTCCCATTAGTCTCTGTCACTAACTGAAGCGTGGTTAAAGGAATGTCACCCGTCCCTGGATGTTTCTCTCCCCTTCTCCCATCACCGGGAATATTCGCCTGAAAACTAGAAAAGCCGAGAATACGGCGAGATGCCTATAAAAAGGGTTTCAGAGAGACAGACAGTCAGTGTTAGTGCTGGACGTGCTAGTGAAGTAGCGCCGTGCAACGGAAGCAACTACGTAATTGCGTACGTGCATCGGAACGATAACGGACGAACTGGTGAATCGTAATTGTGTGCATTACGTAATTTTGTGTAATTGGCAAGTGTTTAACTGTAAGTCGGTGGAAATAAAGAACATTTTTGAGTGGTGAAATTGGACTTTTCATTTCACGAACCCACAAAGTCACACTGGTGTCAGGAAGCGGGAAGATAACATCACCGAACATTCCAACCATGGACGCGGCATTGGAAAAAATTTTGGAGAAGATGATGGAAATGAAGGCCGAATTAACAGAGAAGACGGAAGCGGCAAATAACAGCCTGGCCGCGAAGCTGGAGACTACAAATAACAACCTGGCCGCAAAGCTGGAAGAAATGAAGACGGCTAACGATAACCTCACGGAGAAGATGGAAGAAATGAAGGTTGCGAATGAGGCCCTCGCCACGAAATTTGAGGAACAGTTGGCCGGCGTGAGGGAGGACGTCACGGGACTCGGCAAGCGGATCGGCCAGGTGGACGAACGCGTCGGAGACCTCGCGAGCCGCGTTAATGAGCTGGAAGGAAAGGCCGACAACAGCGCCAAGTCCCTGAGCGCCATGGTGGAGGACGTCGTCGGCAGGAGGTTGAAGGATTTGAAGGCCGACGCACCGGGACGCGACATAACATCGCCGCGCGTCAAACCTCCCAAGTATGACGGCGCGTCAACGTTTGAGGTCTTCCGCCGCCAGTTCGACACAGTGGCCAGGCACAACGGATGGTCACTGGAGGAGGAGGCCACACAGTTAATAGCCAGCCTCCAGGGAAGAGCCGCGGAAGTCCTAAACGCGGTGCAGACGACGGCGGCGCCCAAGGACATCTGGGAAGCCCTGGAGGATCGCTTCGGGAACCACCGCTTAGCCGCAGCATACCGCAGCCAGCTAAAGGCAAGGTCACAGCAGCCGGGGGAGACGCTGCAGGAGTTCGCCATTGCGATCGAGCAGCTGGCTAGCAAGGCCTTGGTTGACCTGCCACTGGAGTTCGTATCCCGGGAAGCCGCCTACAATTTTGTCGACGGGGTACGGGACACGGAGATTCGTCAGCGCCTAATGCTCGGGGAATATAAAACCATCCACGAGGCGCTGACAGCGGCATTAAGGATGGAGGCGGCCAAAATAACATCCATCCCGACGTCGAGAACGAGGAGTGTCCGCTACGCCGGAGACAGGAGACCAGCTGAGGGACGCCGGCGAACACCTTCTGGCCTGTGTTGGGGGTGTGGACAGCCCGGACACCTGCAGAGAGACTGCCCAAACCAGGAAGAGCAGCCGGAAAACGAGTAAGGGCCGTCGTGGAGAGGGGCACGTCGGTGCCATCACCACCATCCCCTCGAGTGACACTGCGCGCCGTCAGCCGGCGTATGGATGACAGCCTCATCGCGGACGGTTGGGTAAGAGGGAAGCCGTGCCGCGTGCTAGTGGACACCGGGGCGGCCGTGACCATCATCAGACCTGACGTGGCGAAGGGTTTACCGACAAGGAAGCCAAGCCGGCCATACCAGCTTGTCACGGCATCGGGCGACACCTTGCCTGTGGAGAAGGAGGCCCTGCTGGAGCTGAACTTGGGACGGAGTGCCGTGCGTCTGTGGGTGTTCGTCGCGAAGGTGGCTGAGGAGGTGATCCTGGGACTGGATGCCCTCAGGAGCCATGAGGCGACGGTCGACGTCGGCAAGAAGGTCCTGCGGCTTAACGGAGAAGAGGTTATACTCCGTCAACCCGAAGAGCGCCTTGGAATTTGCAGGGTCGTCTTGAACGAAGACGTGGTTGTCCCCGCGAGGAGCGAGGTGGTGGTGACGGCGCGACTGGAGGGCCAGAGAACCAGGAACATGATGCTGGACCAGAAGACGCCTGTAAACGGACTGTGTGTAGCCAGGGCATTGCTGCCGTGCCGAGAGGAGGTGCCCGTGAGACTGCTAAATCCTACGGACGCCGATCACGACGTCCAGGCCGGGACGGAGTTGGGAATGTGCGAGCCCGTGGTGAGCGTAACAGCTATCGACGAGACACAGGAGCCGGCGCCGAAGCAACACCTGGGGCCCCGGCTAGAAGGCTTGGTGGAGAGGGCGGCCGACCACCTGACCACAGAACAGCTGGAGAAGGTTCGACAACTGCTAAGGCGGTATCAGCGCGTCTTCAGCCAAGGTGATAGTGACTACGGCCGCACGGACAAAGAGCTTCACCGCATCGACACCGGGGATGCCCGGCCTATTCGGCAACCACATAGACGCGTTCCGCTGGCGAAGCAAGGGGCGGTACGAGACATGCTGGAGGACATGAGATCCAGGGGAGTGATTGAAGAGTCTGACAGCCCTTGGTGTTCCCCTGTAGTCTTGGTGACAAAGAAGAACGGCGAGCTGCGCTTCTGCGTAGACTACAGAAAATTGAACGCCGTCACCCGGAAGGACTGTTTTCCCTTACCCCGGATTGACGACACCCTGGACACGCTAGCTGGTGCACAGTGGTTCTCGAACCTGGACCTGAAGTCGGGCTACTGGCAGGTAGCTCTAGACCCGAGAGACAAGGAGAAGACTGCATTCTCGACGGGCCAAGGGCTCTGGCAGTTCACGGTTATGCCCTTTGGCCTCTGCAACGCACCAGCTACCTTCCAGCGCCTTATGGAGTCAGTGATGAGAGGGCTGACTTACGATGCCTGCCTGCTATACCTGGACGACATCATCATCGTCGGGAAGACTTTTGAAGATCACCTCGAGAATCTGAGTAAGGTGCTACAGAGACTGCAAGCGACCAACTTGAAGCTGAACGCGAAGAAGTGCCAGCTCTTCCGCAAGGAAGTTAACTACTTGGGCCACATAGTCTTGGCAACCGGAGTGGCCACAGACCCGGAGAAGACACAGGCTGTGAGAGATTGGCCTCGCCCAAAGGATAGGAAAGAGTTGCGCAGTTTCCTGGGGCTGTGCAGTTATTACCGCCGCTTCATAAAGGGGTTCTCCAACATCGCAAAACCCCTCACCCGCCTGACGGAGGAACACCGGCCTTATGTGTGGACAGAGGACGCCGAAAACGCTTTCCAGCACCTAAAGGAGACCCTGTGCAGTGCTCCAATTTTGGGTTTCCCACAACCGGGTGGCGCCTTCATTGTGGACACCGACGCCAGCGACCATTGCATTGGAGGTGTCCTGTCGCAGATCCAGGACGGCCATGAGCGGGTGATAGCCTATTACAGCAAGACGCTATCCAAGGCAGAGAAGAACTACTGCGTCACCCGACGGGAGTTACTGGCGGTAGTAAAGACATTGGAGCACTTCCACAAGTACCTGTACGGTCAGCCATTCCACCTGAGGACTGACCATTCCGCCCTAACCTGGCTATTGACCTTTAAGAACCTGGAAGGCCAGACAGCACGCTGGGTCCAGAGGCTGCAGGAGTACGACTTCACCTCGGAACATCGTAGAGGGAAGAGCCACGGTAACGCAGACGCCATGTCCCGAAGACCCTGTCCAGAAGAGTGCGGCCAGTGCACTAGAGTGGAAGAGAAGGAGCGTGCCGCAGCAGTCCGAGTAGTTGTGGCAGTGCCTGCGGACGGTTGGGATAGCGCAGGCCTGAGGAGGGAGCAGCTGGCGGACGCAGACTTGGGGCCACTCTTGAGGGAAGTGGAGGCAGGGACAAGACCAACCTGGGAGGATATCGCACCAAGGAGCGCCACCTACAAGTCGTACTGGGCCCAATGGGACTCGTTGAAGATCAGAGAGGGCGTGCTGTTCCGGGTATGGGAATCACCCGATGGGAAGACGCAGAGAGAGCAGTTGGTACTTCCCCGGAGTAAGGTCCCGGAAGTCCTGGAGGAAGTACACGCCGGTACTTCGGGAGGACACCTGGGAGCGAACCGAACGATTGACAAACTACGGCAGCGCTACTACTGGCCGAGGCTCCGAGCAGATGCTGAGAGATGGTGCCGTCAGTGCCACGTGTGCGTGGCGAGTCGCGGCCCCCAGACTAGGAGCCGGGGTCGCATGCAGCAGTACAACGTCGGAGCGCCATTCGAACGGCTCGCCGTTGACATTGCTGGACCGTTCCCAGTTTCCGACCGAGGCAACAAGTACCTAATGGTGGTCGTGGACTACTTCACCAAGTGGCCGGAGGTGTATGCCATCCCAAACCAAGAGGCAAAGACAATCACAGACTGCCTCGTGGAGCAAGTGTTCTGTCGATTTGGGGTGCCGTTAGAGCTACACAGTGACCAGGGTACCAACTTTGAGTCCAACCTAATGAAGGAGGCACTACAAAGGCTTGGGGTGAACAAGACTCGCACTACGCCTCTACATCCCCAATCGGATGGCATGGTCGAAAGGTACATCAAGACCTTAGAGGAACACCTGAGGAAAGTTGTGGCCAGCCATCAGCGAGACTGGGACGTCAAGGTGCCACTGTTCTTGCTGGCCTATCGCTCATCTACACACGACACAACTGGGATGACGCCAGCCAGCTTAATGTTCGGCCGAGAGTTACGCCTCCCTTGTGACCTGGCTTTTGGAAGCCCTCCGGAAGCGAAACAGCCAGCGACCGAGTATGTGGAGAACTTGGTGGACCATCTCCACGACATGCACGAGATGGCTCGCCAGAACATCCAGAAGGCGAGCGACCGCATGAAGACCAGGTATGACAGGCAAGCCAACAGCCAAGGGTTCCAGCAAGGTGGCCTGGTCTGGTTGTACCGTCCTACCCGGATCAAGGGACGCTGCCCGAAGCTCCAGCAGCCATGGCAAGGACCGTACCGGGTGGTGAAGAGGATTAACGACGTGGTCTACCGCATCCAGAAGGTTCCCCGAGGAAAGATGTTGGTGGTACACCTGGATCGACTAGCCCGCTACGATGGTGCTGTTCGGGACGACCAGCTTTGAGGAGGGAGCAGTGTCACCCAATTAGCGGAAGGTATAACGGCACAGCTGTGAGGAAACGAAAAGGAGCGGAGCCACGCCTCCCATTAGTCTCTGTCACTAACTGAAGCGTGGTTAAAGGAATGTCACCCGTCCCTGGATGTTTCTCTCCCCTTCTCCCATCACCGGGAATATTCGCCTGAAAACTAGAAAAGCCGAGAATACGGCGAGATGCCTATAAAAAGGGTTTCAGAGAGACAGACAGTCAGTGTTAGTGCTGGACGTGCTAGTGAAGTAGCGCCGTGCAACGGAAGCAACTACGTAATTGTGTACGTGCATCGGAACGATAACGGACGAACTGGTGAATCGTAATTGTGTGCATTACGTAATTTTGTGTAATTGGCAAGTGTTTAACTGTAAGTCGGTGGAAATAAAGAACATTTTTGAGTGGTGAAATTGGACTTTTCATTTCACGAACCCACAAAGTCACAGTATGTTTGTTAATATTTAAATGCAACTGATGTAGGACTTATTGAACAGCATCCTAATACACGCTTCAAATGATGTAACATTACTCTTGCTCGCAACTATAAGTACAGTAATGTATTTGGATACAATAGAGTTTATCGACAATTTAAAAAACATTATGTTATTTTGTCGCAAGGGACTTTTTAGCTGACGTAACCAAAAATAAATAAATTTGGACATATTTTCCAAACTATCAAAGTGGCATTGATAAAAAATGGGTAGTATCATACTTGCATTAAGTTGTATCAGTGGTATAAATTTCAAAAGCTAGCTTTATAGTTCAGGATCTCAAATTTACAGTCATAGGTACCCATAAGTGAATGATTCTAAAAAACGAATAAAGTTAATTTCATACAATTTTAACAATAGTCTATTACGAATTAGAGCGGTAAGTGATTTATACAATGTCTCAAATGAAGAATCTTGTTGTAAACATATGGAAAGCGAAAAATAAGAGACAGAGATACTTCAACGGAACGCTTTTAGGTTAACGTCCTCCAACGTAAATGTTCTCGGACGATGAATAAAATGGGGGAAATGATGTTCAAATGAGCCCAAGGTCCATAGAACTTAGAGTTATCCGACATTCATCTTTCAGGATAAACGAAAACCCCGGACAAAACTTATCCAAATAACTCACAATGACCAGATTCGAGCTTGGCACCTCTTGGACGTGAGGCAGATACGCTACCTTCTACGCTACAGAGGTGGAAATTTTTTTATTCATGGAAGAAAATTCATGGTGATTATAGAGGCGGTTCCTAATACAGTAAAACTTCATTAACCCGGACCAGTTTGCAACAGACTAATTTGTGCAAAAGGCGCGTGGAACAGAATGATTATTTACTCTCACCTTTTGTGTCGATCTTAAATTCTTGTAGATGTCTGCCTCATCACTCTGGAGCAATGAGTCTTATCTCTGGCCGTAGTATCGGAGTAAGAATAATCTTTATGCTGCTATGGTAGAAAATGGCAATAGCTTTTCTCTTCTTTAAAAATCTTATAATTTATTCCGCAAAAACCATTAATATATCTTATCACAATGTTAAACTTTGTAGATTAAGTCCTTTTATAAAATGATTAATACTGCATCGTTGCGCTTTAAGTTTCTGCAGACTTGCAGATCGGCACCAAAGAAAACCCGTCTTTACACATCGATGATCTTATGCAGAATGACACCAAATTATCTACATATTCTCAAATCTCTGCACAGGAAATTTCTAGAAAATTTAAATGACTTTTATCCTATTAGTCCACGTCACAACATTACGTAATCACATTATTATAATAGACAATTGAAACACTGTTACGTGAATTGTGTCATTCTGTGGCATACACAGTTTTACATTCTATTTTATACAAATCACATTTTCTGGAACAATCCAGAACCAATTCCCAAATATATGAAAAGATATAACATAACCGTTACAAATTTTGGAAGAAAAAATATGCTGATTAGCGTAATAAATGAAAGCTTATTTTACAGAAGATAATTCTAAGTAGCTACTTTACTGGAATTCTCTAGCCAGCGGGCGAATTCGTTGCACTGACCCCAGGTTGGAAGAGATATTTGATAAAGCCATGGTAAAGGTTGTGGTCTGGTGTGTGTGACTTGCCCGAAAACAAGATTGAAGAAGAAAAAATAAGTGTGGAAGAACATTTTCTAGATTTTTAAAAAAATATTGATGGATGTTCCGATGTTGATAAAAAATACATTGACAATTACGGAGGTTATAAACCGATTACAGAGGAAGGCATTATTGCATCATGCAGTGTTACTGAAAATGAAAATGAAGAGTAATCAAATTCAGACAGCGTTGATGAACCAGCTGTGGCTATGACTCACACACAAGCAGTAGCCAACATAGAGAAATTGATATTTTATTTCTACAGTCAAGCCGAAACATTGCCAAATGAACTTCAAATGTTAAAGCGGATCCGAGATGGCACTGTTCGTAAGCAATACACTAAAATGAGACAGCAGAATTTCACTGCCCTTGTTACTACCGACTAGTATGTAGCAATATTGTGTAGAGTGCAAATACATAGGCTATTACAGTACATACATTTGTGTTTTAAGGTTGAAAGTGTGCCGATAGTAATTTATAAACTCCATTAGAATTATTTCGATGATGTTGTACATATCTTATTTAATCGTTTTTCCGTCGTTCTCCGAATAATCCAAATTTTCTTTAATTCGGATCGGCCCTGGTCCTAGTTGACCCGGGTAAACGAGGTTCTACTGTACATTCAAATCGAAGTAAAATAGAGCACAAGTTATATTAAAACAAAATTATGTTCACATGAGTTTCTCTGCTCATTTTTTGAACAAACTATTCTTATAAAAGTTTATTCTTCTATTTTCTTCATACTAATGGAGGTAAACGTTTGCAGAAACCATCCTGTTAGATTATTGTGACTTTGTGGGTTCGTAGAATTAATGGCTTTGTTTTCAGAAATTTAAAATGCTCTTTATTGCAGTAAACGGTAACTTTGTACACCCCTTGAAGCATTGAAAAAGTGACACACAACAGCAGTCTTCAATGTCGTCTTGTTCCACTGCCACACGTAAACAAACAAAAGAATTCGCTACGGGACAAATGAAACACAGCTGCAATACACAACTCCACTCAATTCAACTCAACTCAACTAGCAACTAACTGACTCACACACACATACACTCACACACACAAGGTACTGGCAGGCTGTTGACAGCTAGAAGGTTTTTGCTGAGTGCCCACCTAGGTTTCGGGTTTTATCACAGGTTGAAAACTTTGATGAATGCAGGATGGGGTGGGATTATTTGAGTGAGGAAGGATTGCGAGGTAGCTTGATTGCTCCTCTAATTTTGATCAGGATGCAATACAATTTTTTATAGGTACACCCTGGTGTTTATACGTTTAAGTGGAATATTTTTGAAGCCAAACAGCTCATTAGATGATTATAGAGTTCAACTTTTGCTACTGCTCGGATTAACCCCAGTGTTACCTCGGGTGTCCGCATGTCATGCGGGGTAACCGGAAAAGCCTGAAACTGACTAACACTTTTCGGGGTTTTTATACCTCCAGTCATTGTTCTAGAAGCAGTTGATCGTTCGATAACTATCGCGAAGCAGCTAGAGAAAGACGGAACAATCTCTGTCTCTGGAAATTAATTGTTCTTTCACACTGGCCGTGTGTAGGCTAAATTGTGGAAACGTAGAGTCAGAATGAAAAATTCAATGCCATAGCCGGGATTTGAACCACGGATCTTCTGGTTTCCGTCCAGCCGCACTACCATTGTGCTACTATGGCCAACGTGCCGATATGACATTAAACTATAAAGCCCGGGCCTTAAAGTACTTACAGCATAGTAAGTCGTCATTAAGATAGTTGTCTCATGTGTTTATGAGAACTCCTAGTGGTTTACCGGGAAAAACACGAGTCAGTTGGAGAATTTAATGTCATACCCGGGCCTTAAAGTACTTACAGCATAGTAAGTCGTCATTAAGGTAGTTGTCTCATGTGTTTATGAGAACTCCTAGTGGTTTACCGGGAAAAACACGAGTCAGTTGGAGAATTTAATGTCATACCCGGGCCTTAAAGTACTTACAGCATAGTAAGTCGCCATTAAGGTAGTTGTCTCATGTGTTTATGAGAACTCCTAGTGGTTTACCGGGAAAAACACGAGTCAGTTGGAGAATTTAATGTCATGTCGGCACGTTGGCCATAGTAGCTCAATGGTAGTGCGGCTGGACGGAAACCAGAAGATCCGTGGTTCAAATCCCGGCTATGGCATTGAATTTTTCAGTCTGACTCAACGTTTCCACAATCTCTGTCTCTTTCTCTCTCTCTCTCTCTCTCTCTCTCTCTCTCTCTCTCTCTCTCTCTCTCTCTCTCTCTCTCTCTCTCTCTCTCTCTCTCTCTCTCTCTCTCTCTCTCTCTCGGCAAACGTTTATCGCGGCGCGCCACTATTTGTGTCTGCCCACGCATAGGTCCGCTTTGCGGCGGCTCCAACCAACAATACGATTGGCAACAATATTTATTTGTACATACAATTTAACCAACAGTGAAAACTTTTAAGGTCCAGCGCCATGGTGTAGTGGGATAGGGCGTTGTGCTTTGGTTACCTGCCACGGGAGGCACCCGGGAACGATCCCACCCCTAGAGGGTACGGATTTTATATGCCGCGTATAGAACTGGCGCCCACAGTAAATTGAGGAGCTACGGTAGGTAGCTAGCCCTCGTCTAGAAAGTCAACTTTCCGGCTGGGGGTGTCGTGATGCTCATAATATCTCCTCCCCGTGTCGATTGGATGATCGCCCAACTCTGCCTTGTATATGTGGGTGTGAGACCGGCAGTTGGGTTGGCAGCCTTTGGCCCATTACAGCTGGTATGCAATAGTTGATTTTTTTATAATATTTAAGACCAGGCCGTCTGATATCTCGGAAAGGGTTAGTTAAAATGACATTGTAAGATTCATTTTTTGTGTAGTAAGATTTTATCTCTCTCTTACGGTATAGCAATTACACAAATGTAATTTGATGTGAAGAGGACTCCAGAGAATATTCTAGAAAATTGAGGACGTGCGTTTCACTTATCATGAATATGAGTCACATTTATTGTACTTTCACTAAACCTGCTACAAACCTTTTTGAGAAAACCACAATGTTGAAAAATGTTACATATAAAGGGTAGTAAAGGGTAGACTGAAGTGTGTCAAAATTTTCATGTCACTTCTCTGGAAGATACTGAACTTTTGTACCAAATTCGATTTTTGACCATCTTTTAGTTTTTGAGATATGCTCTTCACAGACACTGCTCTAAAAATGTTTCTTTGAGCTCAAGGGACGTCAAGTCATGTGATTTCGGTGATTTCTTCGGTAGAGGACTATATACTTCCTTTACCTACCAAACATAGCAGAGAAAGTAAAACAGGTTAGATAAAAGGAATCAGTGGCTATTCGACTCGTTTCGCCTGATATGCTAATATGAAAATCAGCTTTATGATCGAGTGGCATGTCTCAGACGGTAGGGCATGTAAACCTGCATTTGGAAGGTCGTGGAGTTCAAGCATAGGAGTTTTTGGTGTGTACGGTGTGATATACAATAAATCACATTTCCAGTTAGCATACGACAAACAGTTCTCATTATCACAGACAAGTCGGATGCTGTGGTGTCAGTTTATTGTTGCACCACTTACCTGCGCATGATAATGTCACTCTCTGGACTTTATTAACTGTTAAATTTTATCTTCCTTTCGTTAAATTTGTAAACATTTTTTCACGACTTCTAGCTTCATGCTATCAAGACATAGTTGTTAAATTAAAGTTATATTTATGCGATTTGAAATAAATGTAAATGTTTCTATGCAGAGTAAAAATAATAGAAATTTTCTCATTTATATCTAAAAAAAAATATTATTTTCGAAAAAAGGAAAAATTCACGAAAAAAATCGTTAAAAACAAAAATCTTGGCCTCTGGGCATGGCTGTCTGCAAGCAATTGTCACTGATGATTTTTATATATATTTCCATTTCTGTTTTCTCATTTAACCAGTTTTTATCATTATCTCCGTTTATTTTCTTATCTGTTTTCTCTAGTTCACACATATTTAATATACATATAAACACCCATGCCCAAAGCGGGACTCGAACCCGCGACCCTCTACGTGCCGGAACGCTAGAGACGTACGCTCTAGCCACCATGGCTACGAGGGCCCGCGATACTGGTTTCCCAGTAAAAGAAAAAAAGATTCAAATTTACTCAATATACTGGGAAAGTGCTTGTTGCTGTGTTCTGGGACATGCATGGTGTTTTACTGGTGGACTTTGCTGAACATGCGACCACTGTGGACGCTTTGGCAAAGTTGTGTCGTGGCCTTCGTGACAAACTTCTTCATGACAACGCTTGGCCCAATGTAGCTGCTTCTGTTCGTGAAAAAAAAAAAAAAAAAATCAACGTACGAGGGCTGTTCAATAAAGAATGATCATAGTTTTAAGGTCATAATTTTTAGCACTAAAATTCAATCTTATTATATTCTGTTAGCTTAATGTGAAACAAACACGCCGCAATAGTTTCATTGCTGGTACTCCTGGTTCCCCCCTGTGAGAACTAGAAAGTTCAGACATGTTCAGTATCGTCTACCGCTGCAATGGAGATAACATACAGTTAAAGATGATATTAGAGGAAGATCCGGAGGTTTCTATCAAGCGTAATCATTGCCGATGAAACTTGGGTACATCATTTTGATCCTGAGAGCAAACAGCAAAGCTCAGTGTGGAAATCTCCTTCATTACCAACCCCCAAAAAAGCAAAAGTGGTTGCTTCTGCTGGGAAAGTTATGGTCATCTCATTCTTTGATATTCATGGAATGGTTTATCAGAATGTTGTTACATCAGTAACTGGAGAATACTACAGGGATGTCCTGAAAACATTGCAAGTCCATATCACGCGCAAAAGATCACATTTCCGTGAAGCAGGCTGGATGCTGCACCACGATAATGTGCGGCCGCATATTGCCAATGTTGTTGCTGAATATCTTGCAAACATCAACGTGAGGTGCATCCCTCACCCTCCCTATAGTCCGGATTTAGCCTGTTGTGACTTTTTTCTATTGCCTAACTTGAAGAAACGCCTTCGTGGGAGGCATTATCCATCATCAGAAGCAATGGTGAAGGCTGCGGAGGCGATTTTGAAGGATCTCTCAAAAATGGTTTCCAGCATGTCTGTGAAGACTGGCAGAAGCGCTGGGATAAGTGTATCGCTTTTAGGGGACACTATTTTGAGATGGACCTTCAAAATTATGATGATGTGTAAAGGTACGTTGTCAACAAAAATTGTGATCATTCTTTACTGAGCAGCCCTCGTATCTGGTTGGGAGGTGCTCCAGGATCCACCATATAGTACGGATCTTGTACCATCGGACTTAGATCTGTTTGGCCCCGTGAAGTATTCCTGGCCGGCCAATGCTTTGCGATAGATGCGGAAGAGAAATCAGCAGTCAGCAGATGGTTATACGCTAACCCAACGGACTTCTGCGAACAGGGCATATTGAAACTGGTACCACAATGGGACAAAAATGTAGAGAAACTCAGTGATAATGTCGAAAAGTAGATAAAATATTTTTTAAACTATAAACTTGCTTTTTAAATTGTTGTGCGTTACTTTCCGATCCGCCCTCATATTACCAAAATATTGTGGCATATGAAGCATTTTCTTGTGTTAATTGCCTTGTGAAGGTCCCGAAAAACATTTTTCCATTCATGTAATAGCTATAGATGTAATGTATAAAGTATGATTCTAATCATTCCAACTACATTTTATAATTATAATTTTATTAAACATACTGTGATATTAAATCACATAAAAATGTGGAATATTGGGTACAAAGGTAGCAGAATTATCAGCAGTAAACATGTTTGTATTCTAAAGTTCATGGTAACTGATTCAGCCAATCCTGGATGTTGCTTGATAAGGATTAATTCATAGCTTCAATTCTTGTGCTTGCTCTTTTTGATATTTTAATTTTTATTTGGACAGCTCTGTTTATACACTAGAGCTAAAACTGCGTATTACGAGGGCTGTTCAATAAAGAATGATCACAATTTTTTTTTTTTTTTTTTTTGGACAGCGTACCTTTACTCATCCTCATAATTTGGATGGTACTTCTCAAAATAGTCTCCCCTGAATGCGATGCACTTGTCCCAGCGTTTCTGCCAGTCTTCAAAGACATGCTGGAAACCATTTTCAGAGATATCCTTCAAAATCGCCTCCGCAGCCTTCACCAATGCTTCTGATGATGGATAATGTCTCCCACAAAGGCGTTTCTTCAAGTTAGGGAATAGAAAAAAGTCACATGGGGCTAAATCCGGACTATAGGGAGGGTGAGGGATGCATTTCACGTTGATTTTTGCAAGATATTCAGCAACAATATTGGCAATATGCGGCCGCGCATTATCGGGGTGCAGCATCCAGCCTGCTTCACGGAAATGTGGTCTTTTGCGCCTGATATGGACTTACAATGTTTACAGGACATCCCTGTAGTATTGTCCAGTTACTGATGTCTGTGCAGGTAATTGGGCTGCGGCTAACAAAATGTCAATTAATGCCAAGAAAAGTAAGTCCATTGTTTTTAGTAGAACTAAGGGCAAAATTATTGTTAACTGTCACATGTGAGGGGTGCAAATTCCACAGGTGGACAGCTGCAAATACTTGGGAGTGTACCTGGCAAGTAATGTTGGATGGGACGAACAAGTAAAATCCACATCTAGGAATGCGTGGAAGGCATTACATTTCGTAATGAGAATATTGAAAAGGGGGAGCGCTAGGTCCAGGGAAATTGCCTACAAGGCCTTAGTGCGGTCGCTTATGGAATATGGAGTAGCATGCTGGGACCCGTATAGAGCTAACCAAATCGATCCATTAGAACAAATAGAAAGAAGAGGGCAATAAAATTCATAAAAAGAGGCAAGTATTTTGGACCTATAAAAGGATATGAGACTAAATGGGAGGAATTAAGAATTAGGCGTAAAAAACATAGGTTGGTAGCATTATTCAAAGCTAATGCTGGTGTAAAGGCATGGGTGGACGTTAGTGTAAGGTTAGATAATCCGGATTATTATGGACGAAACGATCATAGGTATAAAATTAAGGGTAGAAGATACAGAACCAACGTAGGAAAACTTTCTTTTGTTAATAGAACCATTGAAGAATGGAATGAATTGCCTGTAGCAGTCTTTCAGGGCTGTCCCCTGTCGATGAAGAAATTTAGAAAAAATCTATATGGTTTATAGTTTAACTTTTAAATTACAATGGTATATAATATGTAAATAGAGAATTAAATAGGTATGTTTTAAGTGACTAAAGTTAAAATATGTTTGTATTGTTTATTGTGCTATTGTTGTAAATCTAGTATTTGTAATTTGATCTGTATTCTTAACTCTGCCACCGGGTAGTACCCAATTGCAGTGAATAAATACATACATAAATAACATGCTGATAAAGCATAGCAGGAATATCAAAGAATGAGATGACCATAACTTTCCCAGCAGAAGCAACCACTTTTGCTTTTTGGGGGGTTGGTGATGAAGGAGATTTCCACACTGAGCTTTGCTGTTTGCTCTCAGGATCAAAATGATGTAGCCAAGTTTCATCAGCAGTGATTACGTTTGAAAGAAACTCCGGATCTTCCTCTAACATCAACTTTAATTGCATGTTACCTACATTACAGCGGTAGACGATACTGAACATGTCTGAACTTGCCTGCTTCTCACAGGCAGGAACGAGGAGTACCAACAATGAAACTACCACGGCGTGTTTGTTTCACATTAAGCTAACAGAATACAATAAGATTCAATTTTAGTACGAACAATTATGACCGTACAAAATTATGATCATTCATTATTGAACAGGCCCTCGTAATTTCGGCAAATGTTGATATCGATTAACAGAAGTACGAGGGTGGTCTGAAAAGTTTCCGACCTAATAAAGATAAAGGCATTTTTTTCAAAATTGTTATTATTTTTCAACATAGTCTCCTGTAGTTCTACAAACTTCTCCCAGCGATGCTCCCATCTCAGTAACCCGTCCAAATGTTACTAGGCGTTTTTCAACATAGTCTCCTTGTAACTCTACACACTTCTCCCAGCGATGCTCCCATCTCTGTAACCCGTCCAAATAGTACTCGGCGTTTTTCAACACAGTCTCCTTGTAACTCTACACACTTCTCCCAGCGATGTTCCCATCTCTGTAACCCGTACAAATAGTACTCGGCGTTTTTCAACATAGTCTCCTTATAACTCTACACACTTCTCCCAGCGATGCTCACATCTCTCTAACCCGTCCAAATAGTACTCGGCGTTTTTCAACACAGTCTCCTTGTAACTCTACACACTTCTCCCAGCGACGCTCTCATCTCTGTAACACGTCCAAATAGTACTCGGCGTTTTTCAACATAGTCTCCTTGTAACTCTACACACTTCTCCCAGCGACGCTCTCATCTCTGTAACACGTCCAAATAGTACTCGGCGTTTTTCAACATAGTCTCCTTGTAACTCTACACACTTCTCCCAGCGACGCTCTCATCTCTGTAACACGTCCAAATAGTACTCGGCGTTTTTCAACATAGTCTCCTTGTAACTCTACACACTTCTCCCAGCGATGTTCCCATCTCTGTAACCCGTCCAAATAGTACTCGACGTTTTTCAACATAGTCTCCTTGTAACTCTACACACTTCTCCCAGCGACGCTCTCATCTCTGTAACACGTCCAAATAGTACTCGGCGTTTTTCAACATAGTCTCCTTGTAACTCTACACACTTCTCCCAGCGATGTTCCCATCTCTGTAACCCGTCCAAATAGTACTCGACGTTTTTCAACATAGTCTCCTTGTAACTCTACACACTTCTCCCAGCGGTGCTCTCATCTCTGTAACCCGTCCAAATAGTACTCGACGTTTTTCAACATAGTCTCCTTGTAACTCTACACACTTCTCCCAGCGACGCTCTCATCTCTGTAACACGTCCAAATAGTACTCGGCGTTTTTCAACATAGTCTCCTTGTAACTCTACACACTTCTCCCAGCGACGCTCTCATCTCTGTAACACGTCCAAATAGTACTCGGCGTTTTTCAACATAGTCTCCTTGTAACTCTACACACTTCTCCCAGCGATGTTCCCATCTCTGTAACCCGTCCAAATAGTACTCGACGTTTTTCAACATAGTCTCCTTGTAACTCTACACACTTCTCCCAGCGACGCTCTCATCTCTGTAACACGTCCAAATAGTACTCGGCGTTTTTCAACATAGTCTCCTTGTAACTCTACACACTTCTCCCAGCGATGCTCCCATCTCTGTAACACGTCCAAATAGTACTCGGCGTTTTTCAACATAGTCTCCTTGTAACTCTACACACTTCTCCCAGCGATGCTCCCATCTCTGTAACACGTCCAAATAGTACTCGGCGTTTTTCAACATAGTCTCCTTGTAACTCTACACACTTTTCCCAGCGATGTTCCCATCTCTGTAACCCGTCCAAATAGTATTCCGCGTTTTTCAACATAGTCTCCTTGTAACTCTACACACCTCTCCCAGCGATGCTCACATCTCTGTAACCCGTCCAAATAGTATTCGGCGTTTTTCAACATATCCCCTTGTAACTCTACACACTTCTCCCAGCGATGCTCGCATCTCTGTAACACGTCCAAATAGTACTCGGCGTTTTTCAACATAGTCTCCTTGTAGCTCTACACACTTCTCCCAGCGATGTTCCCATCTCTGTAACCCGACCAAATAGTACTCGGCGTTTTTCAAACATAGTCTCCTTGTAACTCTACACACTTCTCCCAGGATTGCTCCCATCTCTGTAACCCGTCCAAATAGTACCCGGCGTTTTTCAACATAGTCTCCTTGTAACTCTGCACACTTCTCCTAGCGATGTTCCCATCTCTGTAACCCGTCCAAATAGTACTCGGCGTTTTTCAACATAGTCTCCTTGTAACTCTACACACTTCTCCCAGCGATGCTCCCATCTCTGTAACCCGTCCAAATAGTACTCGGCGTTTTTCAACATAGTCTCCTTGTAACTCTACACACTTCTCCCAGCGATGCTCCCATCTCTGTAACCCGTCCAAGTAGTACTCGGCGTTTTTCAACATAGCCTCCTTGTAACTCTACACACTTCTCCCAGCGATGCTCTCATCTCTGTAACCCGTCCAAATAGTACTCGGCGTTTTTCAACATAGTCTCCTTGTAACTCTACACACTTCTCCTAGCGATGTTCCCATCTCTGTAACCCGTCCAAATAGTACTCGGCGTTTTTCAACATAGTCTCCTTGTAACTCTACACACTTCTCCTAGCGATGTTCCTTTCTCTGTAACCCGTCCAAATAGTACTCGGCGTTTTTCAACATAGTCTCCTTGTAGCTCTACACACTTCTCCTAGCGATGTTCCCATCTCTGTAACCCGTCCAAATAGTACTCGGCGTTTTTCAACATAGTCTCCTTGTAACTCTACACACTTCTCCCAGCGATGTTCCCATCTCTGTAACCCGTCCAAATAGTACTCGGCGTTTTTCAACATAGTCTCCTTGTAACTCTACACACTTCTCCCAGCGATGCTCCCATCTCTGTAACACGTCCAAATAGTACTCGGCGTTTTTCAACATAGTCTCCTTGTAGCTCTACACACGTCTCCCAACGATGTTCTCATCTCTGTGATCCGTCCAAATAGTACTCGGCGTTGTTCAACATTGTCTCCTTGTATCTCTACACACTTCTCCCAGCGATGTTCTCATCTCAGTAACCCGTCCAAATAGTACTCGGCGTTTTTCAACATTGTCTCCTTGTAACTCTACACACTTCTCCCAGCGATGTTCTCATCTCTGTAACCCGTCCAAATAGTACTCGGCGTTTTTCAACATTGTCTCCTTGTAACTCTACACACTTCTCCCAGCGATGTTCTCATCTCTGTAATCCGTCCAAATAGTACTCGGCGTTTTTCAACATTGTCTCCTTGTAACTCTACACACTTCTCCCAGAGATGCTCTTATCTCTGTAACCCGTCCAAATAGTACTCGGCGTTTTTCAACATTGTCTCCTTGTAACTCTACACACTTCTCCCAGCGATGTTCTCATCTCTGTAATCCGTCCAAATAGTACTCGGCGTTTTTCAACATAGTCTCCTTGTAGCTCTACACACTTCTCCCAGTGATGCTCCCTTCTCTGTAACCCGTCCAAATAGTACTCGGCGTTTTTCAACATTGTCTCCTTGTAACTCTACACACTTCTCCCAGCGATGTTCCCATCTCTGTAACCCGTCCAAATAGTACTCGGCGTTTTTCAACATAGTCTCCTTGTAGCTCTACACACTTCTCCCAGCGATGCTCTCATCTCTGTAACCCGTCCAAATAGTACTTGGCGTTTTTCAACATAGTCTCCTTGTAACTCTACACACTTCTCCCAGCGATGCTCCCAGCTCTGTAACCCGTCCAAATAGTATTCGGCGTTTTTCTGTGTAAAATAATTGTTCACGAAGGTGATTGCCTCTTCATTTGACGAAGATCTCTGTCCTCCGAGCGCAATTTTCAGATGATGTAACAAACAGAACTCGCTGGGGGTTAGATCTGGTGAATAACATGAATTTTTTTTTTTTATTTTTTTATTTTACATCCTTCAACCTTAAGTCATATCGTACGATGAATGGAATGGTTGAAATTGGTGAAATGATGCTCAAATGTGCCCAGAGTCCATAGAGCTTTGAGTTACCTGATATTCGTCTTCCAGGATAAGGGAAAACCCCGGAAAAAACCTTATCCAGGTAACTCACACTGACCGAGATTCGAACTTGGGACCTCTTGAACGTGAGGCAGACACTCTACCATCTACGCTACCGAGGCGGGCAATAGTAAGGCGGATGGCCAAGCAGTTCAAACCATAATTCGTGTAATTTCGCCATTGCAACCGCTGAGGTGTGAGGCGTTACGTTATCTTGGTGAAACAGAATTTTCTTTTTCTGCAAATGTGCCTGTTTTTCCGCAAGTTCTGCCTTCAGCTTGTCAAGTAATGATGCGTAGTATGCACCTGTAATGGTTTTCCCTTTTTGAACATAATCGATTAAAATAACTCCATGACTATCCCAAAAAACAGTCACTTCCCCAGCCGAAAAAAAAAAACAGTTTTGCTTTTTTGGAGCCGGTTCCCCCTTTGCAGTCCACTATTTGGACTGTATTTTTGTTTCGAGCTTATAGTGGTGTATCCAAGTTTCATCTACAGTAATTTATCGGTGCTAAAACTCGGATTTATTGCGCCTAAACTGCGCAAACAGAGAGTTGGAAATGTTCATTCGAACACGTTTTTGGTCTAACGTGAGCAAACGCGGCACTCAACGCGCGGGCAGCTTTCTGATGTCTAAATGTTGATTTAATATATGACAAAAACGTTCTTTTGTCATGTTCATAGCCTCTGCTATCTCTCTCACTTTAATTCAGCGGTCATCTAGCACCTTTTGGTGAATTTTGGCGATGTTTTCGTCGGTAGTTGCAGGTTTTGGACGTCCCGAACGTTAAACGTCTCCCTAACTCATACGGCCGCGTTTAAATTCAGCTGCCCAAAATTTCACTGTGGTAAATGATGGTGCAGATTCCGCATACACAGAATCCAACACTTCTTTGATTTGCGTAGGCGTATTGCCTTTCAAAAACAAATATTTGATGGCAGTTTGATACTCGATTTTGTCCATTTTCATAAAAACACTCACATCAACTCACTCAAACGACTGTTACAAAACAACTGAGCGTCCAAAATGGCTGAAACTTTGGTGAATAATTGTCCACAGATGAACAACGAAATTGACTAGCTTTTATTTACGAGTGCTGCCGTCTTCATGTTAGGTCGGAAACTTTTCAGACCACCCTCGTAAATAGAGCGTTTGTAAGAATAAAGAGCACAGAATGTCATGTGAAAGTAGTACAGACATATTTCTTATAGACATTCAAAGTAGATGGAATTTTAAAGTGACGGCAGTGATCCATTTTTGAAAATCTGACTATTGCTTTTGCACACTGATTCTTACACCTCCAAGTTTATCGCGATTAACAAGAATACGACAGAAGAACTTGCTTTTGTAGATGAAAGAGAGAGAGAGAGAGAGAGAGAGAGAGAGAGAGAGAGAGAGAGAGAGAGAGAGAGAGAGAGAGAGAGAGAGAGAGAGAGAGAGAGAGAGAGAGAGAGAGAGAGATTCAGATAAATACAACAAAAACGATCTTTTTTAGGTTTAACTTTTAATATACCTAATCCTTGTAACCAGTTCGAGCACTAATTTCGGTTATATATATAGTACATTCTGCCAGACATTTCCGTCGGGGTGTGTTTGAATATCATTAAGAACAAAAGACGATAGCCAACACTTTAGTGGTAATTGCGCAAAGGCACAAAGACGGACGGCGCAGGACCAATACAATGGAGCAACAAGTGTCCGACACACGGTGCAACAGTCGCCGCGACGCCCGCGTCCCTTCAGCATCACATCGTCTTTGCAGGTACATTTTTTCTCTTATTCATTCTTCGAATTTTGGCATCCCCTGTTTTATAATCTGCGGTTGCAGTATATATTTAAAATATATAAATCGATTTGAGTGGCACTCAGTACAGTAAATAACAGTTAATAATAACGTTTTATAAATGATTATCTGTTTGTTTAAAGTTTTGTTAACATTAAATATTTTTTAAATTGTTTTTAATAATAAGAAGATTTATATTGCAAGTTAATAACCCTTTATGTCGTATTAGGTTATTCGTATAAAAGTGATTCCTTTATCCGCATCATTTAATCATTGTAAACTTGGGGAGTTGCATGTACATACAATACGACAAAATAACAGAACTGTCAACATATCATGTCACCTTTTGTTATTAATGAACCCAGGCGAGGAAACAGAAGAGTGCGAGTTGTTTTGTAAATGATTACTGACAGTTGTACATATCAAAATTTCAGTTTGTAATACCTACCCAATATTTGCAGGCTTCTTTTCGTTTCAGTCCTATTGAAGTTATAGGAATGTATGCAGCAAATTTAATTGAAAATATTCTCTTAATCTCATTGAGCTAACTTGAATTTCCCTAAAACATAGTTAGAATGTAACCCATTTAACTTAATATTATTTACGGTACTCTCTGCAATTATGGATTAAAATTGTGATGACTTCTTATTAGTAATTTGTTCTTGAAAATTAAGGTAAAGGCAATTATAGTTTTAACTAATGGAAGTTGTACGACTAGAAACCTCAAGCAGTTCATTATCTGTAAATGTTTATTTTATGGTTCTTCAATTTTTATTATTTCAAAAATGTCTATTGTTCCTGATAAACAAATAAATGATGCTTTAAAATTACTACATTAAAAGATAAAGCTATAAAATTCACATTAGAAACTGACATTGATGGTTTTGTTCCTTTTTTGGATTTGAAGAGAATAAGAAATAATAAATTATATTTTGGTATTTATAGGAAGTCTACTCATATAGATAATTATATAAAAATAAACGTTTTAACCCTTTTTCACATAAATTTGCCGTTTTAATAGTTTGATTTCTAGATTAATAAATATACCACTGAATAAAGAAGAATTTAATAAAGAATATAAACATATTATTAATACCGCCTTTATTAACGGTTTTAATAAAAAATTTATACAAAAGAAGACTGAAAAATTTAAATATTAAAAAACTGTTAATGGTATTTCTACCCTTAAAAATAAAAGACGATTATAATTTTAAAATATTTGCTAAATGTTTAATAAACATTTTCAAAAAGTTTTTAAATAGTTTGGTATAACTTTGGTTCTTCTAAATAAATAAAGTATTACATATTCACTACGTTTTTCTAAAAAATATGAAATTCCTAATAATAAAAAGTTTGGTATTTATCAATTTTATTGTTTCGATTGTGATTAGGTTTACATTGGTAGGATGAAACGTAATTTGGAAACCAGATCGAAAGAATATTTTCCTAACATTAAGTACGAGGACTGTTCAATAAAGAATGATCACAATATTTTTGACAATGTACCTTTACTCATCCTCATAATTTTGATGTTCCTTCTCAAAATAGTCTCCCCTGAATGCGATGCACTTGTCCGAGCATTTCTGCCAGTCTTCAAAGACACGCTGGAAACCATTTTTGAGAGATCCTTCAAAATCGCCTCCGCAGCCTTCACCACTGCTTCTGATGATGGATAATGCCTTCCACGAAGGCATTTCTTCAAGTTAGGGAATAGAAAAAAGTCACATGGGGCTAAATCCGGTCTATAGGGAGGCTGAGGGATGTACTTCACGTTGATTTTTGCAAGATATTCAGCAACAACATTGGCAATATGCGGCCGCGCATTATCGTGGTGCAGCATCTAGCCTGCTTCACAGAAATGTGGTCTTTTGCGCCTGATATGGACTTGCAATGTTTTCAGGACATCCTTGTAGTATTGTTCAGTTACTGATGTGTGTGCAGGTACAACATGCTGATAAACCATTCCATGAATATCAAAGAATCAGATGACCATAGCTTTCTCAGCAGAAGCAACCAGTTTTGCTTTTTGGGGGGTTGGTGATGAAGGAGATTTCCACACTGAGCTTTGCTGTTTGCTCTCAGGATCAAAATGATGTAGCCAAGTTTCATCAGCAGTGATTACGTTTGAAAGAAACTCCGGATCTTCCTCTAACATCAATTTTAACTGCATGTTACCTCCATTGCAGTGGTAGGCGATACTGAACATGTCTGAACTTGCCTGATTCTCACAGGCGGGAACCAGGAGTACCAACAATGAAACTACTATGGCGTGTTTGTTTCACATTAAGCTAACAGAATATAATAAGATTGAATTTTAGTGCGAAAAAATTATGACCGTAAAAAAATTGTGATCATTCTTTATTGAACAGCCTTCGTATAAACAAATTGACGAATCATCCGTGGCGGATCATTTTTGGTCATTAACCATAATATAAATCCTGAATTTAAATTATTAAAACAATTAAATGTCCCGATACATTTAATGGTTTGGGAAAAGATATTTATTTTAAGAAATAAACATCGCGTAATGATAGATAGAGTCAACATGAATAATTCAATGCCATGGCCGGGATTTGAACCACGGATCTCCTGGTAAATTTAATGTCAGGACGGCACGTTAGCCATGGTAGCTCAAAGGTTAAGAGCGACTGGACGAAAACCAGGAGTTCCGTGGTTCAAATCCCGGCCATGGCATTGAATTTTTCATGTTGACTCTATCTATCAAAAATCTTAGCCTATATACGCTAGTGTGGAGAAATAATTAATTTCCATCAATTAACTAAAAAAGTCGCGTAATGAATTTTGAAATACCAGCAGTTGATTCTGTTCTCGTTTTCAGATTTTGGTAATACTGAAAAAACATAACATAATAACTTCCTTAACGACGAATTTGTTTCTCTGACTGATGACGCGGATAAGGGTTCCTGAAATCGATTTAAACTTCAACTAATTCAACCAATAAGAAAAATCGACATCATTTTTCTTAAGATAAGTGAAGTTGTTTGTTACAACGATTATTTACTTTATGGTCTTCAATACTGACATACCCAAATTATAACCTATCTTAGTTTGAACAAACCTGGCAGACTATCACTGAAATCTTGTCGAAATGAGACTTTTATAGCTGATTCAATTTTTTTTTTCAAATTTTAGCGGCTGTTTCGTGATTATTTCTAAATTTCTAAGCTAACTAAAAGAGTAAAACTTTTTTAATATATATATATATATATATATATATATATATATATATATACGCAAACCTTTTTTCATTCGCATACTGGCATGGATAGACTTGGTTAAACAATATTATATAAAATACATATTCTATTTTCAATATGGTATATTGTTAATAAAAAAGGTTCATTTACTAAATAGCCTTAGCAAATACCACCCATGATTTTAATATCAAGTCGGATATTATTGATCTCCAGCTGATATATTATTTATGACAATATTTATTAAAATATCAGTATTTTACGCTAAAACAAAATAAAGTGCATATTCTGTATTTTTATATTTTGTGTCCCTCGTGTAGCTTTAACACCTACAGAATACAAAATACTTTAAAAATATACCGAATTTTACAAGGTATCGCAAAAAACATTCCAGACATATGCTTAATTTGTCTCATAAAAACCCACGCACAATTTTAATAAATTCAAACACTATAACAAAATTTCCACGTAAAGAGTAGGTTGAAATATGGGACTTCGTTGTGGTAGTTTTGAGAAAGTTTTTAACTTAAATGCAGAGCTTGATATATCTGTATTTTAATCTTTGAGTTTTGCTATTTACAAACATATAAAAAAAACTCAGAGGCAAGTAGTACACGTGGAATTTTTAAAACATTCTCTTTTTGAATCGAGAGCCTTAAAACTTGTATTTTGATGGAATCCTGATAAGGAATTTCTAAATTAAATTAGTATTTTCTTCTACCTATTGTTTGTTGTGATGAAAAATATAATGTAGACCTTGAATTTTCTGTGAATTTCATTCTATTTGACTAAGTTTGAATAATAACAAGTAAATCTTTAAAAATAAATAAAAATGTCCTGCAGGAAAATTATAGGTGGGCCTAACACATAAATGCAAATTTTTTATCAGGTAACTATTTTTCATACCATTAGAAATTTTCTAAATATTCCGTGTTTCAAGTTTACTCTTTTCAAGTGTTACCTTGTTATCACAAGGGCCATGAATTAAACATCTGAATGCCGTTTCAAAACCTTCTTGCTTATTTGTAATAATTCCTAGGTAAAAATATATGGTGAGTAATGTAACGAGGACAAAAGAATCACTTTTTGTATGATTTGTATAACTGTATAATGAATATGCATGATATGCCCGAATCCTCATTCACCTCTCGTAATCTTCTTGTAATTGTGCACGACGTACTGGTGACGTGCATTGCATATTGCAGCAGTTTCAGGGGTGTTACAAACTTTATTCATAAAGCACTGCAAATATTAAAGACAAAACACTTCAGATAGGAGCGAGATCCGAACTCGGTCTCTCGGACTCTCTTCATTAAAAGTCTTCGGTCCTAACAACCCGTTCACAAACCCAAGGTGCACATTATTATTATTATTATTATTATTATTATTATTATTATTATTATTATTATTATTATTATTATTATTATTATTATTATTATTATTATTATTATTATTATTATTATTATTATTATTATTATTATTATTATTATTATTATTATTATTATTATTATTATTATTATTATTATTATTATTATTATTATTATTATTATTATTATTATTATTATTATTATTATTATTATTATTATTATTATTATTATTATTATTATTATTATTATTATTATTATTATTATTATTATTATTATTATTATTATTATTATTATTATTATTATTATTATTATTATTATTATTATTATTATTATTATTATTATTATTATTATTATTATTATTATTATTATTATTATTATTATTATTATTATTATTATTATTATTATTATTATTATTATTATTATTATTATTATTATTATTATTATTATTATTATTATTATTATTATTATTATTATTATTATTATTATTATTATTATTATTATTATTATTATTATTATTATTATTATTATTATTATTATTATTATTATTATTATTATTATTATTATTATTATTATTATTATTATTATTATTATTATTATTATTATTATTATTATTATTATTATTATTATTATTATTATTATTATTATTATTATTATTATTATTATTATTATTATTATTATTATTATTATTATTATTATTATTATTATTATTATTATTATTATTATTATTATTATTATTATTATTATTATTATTATTATTATTATTATTATTATTATTATTATTATTATTATTATTATTATTGTGACTTTTTGGTTTCGTAGAATTAAAAGTCCAATTTGCAGAAATTCAAAATGTTCTTTATTTCCGTAGAAATACACTTTGGTCAACCCTTACAGTAGTTAAGTGCAGAGGATCTACCCAAAAGTCCGAAGACCCTGGCATCCTTCAACCCGGGAGTGATGGATAACTCCGGGGCTCTTTCCATAGGGCAATACCTGATTTCTTAAAAAGCCCCCCCCCCCCCGTTGACAACGTCAAGACGGGAGGAAGTGGATAAGCCACTTACGCGCGCCAACCCCAAAGAGGAAGACTATCAAAAACCTCGGTGGGGCTGCCTGGTGATCTAGCACACCTTCTACTAGCTGGCTAGTACGCGGGAATATATGGCTTCCCTCAACCCCGTCCGGCGACGTACCGTATCTCCCACAGGTATCGGGAACTACTGCCCCCTCGAGTCCAACCCAATCCGAAGAACTCTCCTACGTGTGGGGCTCGGCAGTTCGGCCCGAGGTTCCTCTAGTAACGTCAGAGGTATCACGAGTGCTAAGGATCCGCAGCGTTCGCACCTTGGCAGCTGAATGGGACAGATCCCCTCCCCTACGGGAACCCTTACAGTAGCAGAATTACGTAACACACACAAATACAACCTGCAAGGTCGTTGACCACATACAAAAGCGTTGAGTTTCAAAACACAGCTGTACGCACACGATTATCAAGTTCCATTTACGACTGTCCACTCAACTAACCGTAGCTCCGTTTTATACGACCATTCATATTTCTAGACATTTCTGGAATGTTCTGTAACAAACAAGGAATCCAACTTTCCAGCCAGCTATCTCTCTCTTTATCTGTTTCTGCAAGCCTTTCATCTCCGCGCTGCACTATCTGTCTCTTTGTGTGCGATGGTCGCAACAATGCTGGCGACATCATCATCATTATCATTACCATTACCATTATCATTATTATTATTTATTGTTATTTTATGAAAGTAGCTCATATCTAACAGATTATGAATAAAATGTGTTTTGATACATAGATAAGGCCTATGTGGTAGAAGTCAGCGATATTAGAGCTTTATTCTATAAAAATAAAGGAATATCCCGCACCCAGACATTACTGGCCTTCCTAAATGGTAGCCGTATACACTATTTGCACATCACCATGATGATTTATTGTGATTACTTCAATAACAAACAGTTTTTGAGGCTGTACATTTAGGGTTCTCCTGTGACATGTTTTCTCCTTATGCCTCTTTTTTTTTTTTTTTTTTTTTTTTTTTTTTTTAGTCTACTGATATATAGTGCGATCCATATAAACCTGAACCATTTCAATAGGCCATAACTTTTGAACCAATAACAGGACACACGCGCAACTTTGGGAGAATATAATACACAATTGGGAGATTACATTACACTATTTACATCTCAGAGAAAATGTTGGAAGTGTCCTCCACCAGCATCTATGGGTCGTTGCTCACATTTTCTTTGATACGACTGTAGACACTGATGTTGATATGAGTATCTTCAATACATTTTGAAAGGGTAGAGCCAGACTGAAAAATTCAATGCCATAGTCGGGATTTGAACCGCGGATCTTCTGGTCTCCGTCCAGCCGCTCGTGCCGAAAAATAACAGCGTGCTGCGGGGGAAAAAAAAGTTCATGCAACTCACCTAGTTTTGAAAAATGAAGTTCATGCGCCCATGTTTCTTTATGAGTATAAAAGGAATTTCTACTCCCTTTCACTTTTCGCTCAATTTTCAGATCACGTATTGGTCGCCCTAACATTTTTATACCAAGTTTTTCTTCTAATACCTTGAAGAGGCAGTTTTCAGAAGTTCATTAACCGTGTTCATTATTTATTGGTTAAAATTTTCGTAATGTTAAATTACTCATACACTGAATAAAGTGAATTTGAAACAAGTTTCACACTCACACACAAAATAAAGAAACTGATATAAGCCACTAAATAACGTTACACAAAGAAATACTTGGAACCAATGCGAGCATGCGAACTACATTCACTTGTTATGAGGGATTCCCGTTATAGTCGCGGGAATGCAGTGCCAACATTATAGGTGCGTCACAATCTGCACTGCGATTTAATAACCATTAGGTATTGGATCTATTTACGTAAGAAGGACGCAGTTACTTTTTAGAACTAAAATATAAAGCAATGATAGATTGTTAAATTATACTCAATGCCCATTGAAGTTCTACAGCTATAGCTATGAGCGTTGGTGGCTCTGCTTCACCGTGTAGCGAATGATCACCGCGCAACAACCAGATGCAGCACGCATTTGTGTGAAATCTAAGGAAGTTAGGACATTAGGGAGACAAGAGGGCTGTGCAAGAGGGGAAGGTTGTACGCATGCGCAATAACTGATTACGGAGCTTGCTGGCTCTCAGCAATGCGTTCCATTAGTTGCGCAGACGTTTTTCATGCATTAAGAGTTCATTATTGGTCTTACTCGATTTCTTACACTTATAGGGGAAAGTATCCTAATATGGGGTGGTGTGCAATTTGTGGTACCGTGCTATTTCAGCTGTATAGTGCTGAACCTTGCTAGAAATATAATGGACTAAGAGTTTTGGCGACTAAGCATCCTGCGGTTACGTCATGGCATTCCTGTTTGAGATCGCGTCACGGCGAGCTGACAAAGGATATTTGCTCCTTGAAGTTATTTGTTGCTGTTTACATCTGTGTTTACAAACATAATAAAGTATATATTGTTTTAAACACAACTTTACTGAAGATATAGTATAAGATCAAACTATCTCGCTATGCCCAGTCCTTTGCCTTAGTTCAATTACAAAAGGAGCCGGAGGAATTAATAAATTAAAAATGGCGAGTTCTCTATTATGGGGTACCATGGAGAGCTTAATTAGGGGTACCCCAATATTAGGACCTACTATTATACTTTTAATATTCATGCTATAAACTAAATTTCTACTGCCAGGAAATCGAAACATCGCAGAAAAATCATATTGGTCGAACGGTCTTTAGAAAAGCCTATCTACGCGCAGCCACAGCAGAAACAGCTAGTAGTGAATTCCGAAAAACGGGAATATATCCATTCAACCCCAACATTTTCAGGCCACGACATTTTACAATCTATGAAATTGAAACGTGCAATGAACACGATGAAGCTTCTGAATCTAAAATGGGCCACAAGTGACAGATCCACCTGCTTTCCAGAGGAGATTGATCCTGCCGACAGACAACAATCCATTCCCAACACTGAAGCAGAAGGCAAGTTCATCAGAACAACTCAATTTATCTCGAGCTGGGACATCTTGTGTAATTACAAGCTCACCATACAAAGCTCAGCTCACTGAAAAGAAGTCAAAGAATACCGACAAGACTCCCCCAAAAGCCAGATAGATGGACCTTAGCATTGCAAACCAAAACGACAAAGAAAACCAGAAAAGGAAGGAACTGCACTGCTGAATCTTCGTCCTCCGAAGACCAAGACGACTTTGTGCCTCTGGAATAAAAGAGGAGTGGGGAAACAAGGGTGACGACGATGATGATCATGCGGAGTGCTTGTATTGTACAGGCTATTTTTTTTGGGGGGGGGGGGGGCAGGACCGAGAGGGGAAAACAGGGATAAAGTGCTGCAAATGTTTCAACTGGGCACACACAGTTTATGCAGGTGATAGTTCCAATAGGCTCTGTTGTTAAAAGTGTGTGAGAAAAAGAAGTAAATAAAAAGAGACATGTCTAGTAATTAGGCACCAAAATAGGATAGGAAGTCGGAATTTGAACCTCGGACTTTCACATAGGGTATCAAAATATAATATTTAATACAGACATTAAGTAGTGTGAACGTTTGTATTTATAATGCTCTAAATTAACATCAGAAAATGTATTCCATATTAGGAACCTCTGGCACCCCATATTAAGCACCACCCCATATTAGGAATCGCATTTTTGTATTTTAGATAATTGCATTTTATTTGTATAAGAGTGTATTAAACTCGAGTATTACATTCTATAAGAGAAGTAAAGAGTTGGAATACACAAATATATTATTTATAGGCACTAACCTGTGTTATTATTGATCATACAACAAAAAATGTATCCTATATTAGGCAACTTTCCGTTAATAAATGCATTGTTACTTACATGGTCTTTTAAAATGTCTACAATGTGATTAATAAAACAGTAAAGAGCATGCTTTAGCACTGCAGCACGTAAGGACGAGCCGGCCCTGTGTGACAATAACATGTCAATTATTTTTGGTTGCTTTTAATTGTGTAAAATTATTATAAATATCTCTTTCAAACACTGTTAATGTTGAACCAGTAGCAAGTGATGTGGCATGATTAATGGAGAAAACGTCTTTAACTTTTATTGATGTACAATTTAAGGTCATTAAGAAGTATAAAAATAATTGAAGCTCTCTGTACAAACCTATCAATTTTGTAATCAGTTCAGTCAAGTAGGAAAACGTGTGGTCATTATGTCTTTATGTGTCAAATTCCTTCCAGCTGAGTTACATATATCAAAGGCACTAATGGTGTTACCAATCAATCAAGTAGAGTATTTAAATGCAAGCGGCTCTGCAGAACGAAATGTCAAATGAGGAAAAAGGCTGCGGGGTACACGTCTTGAATACATAAGGAAATTGGTTTAAAGAAATGCCGTGTGATCGATTGTATTCAATCATCTTCGGCAGTTTAAATACTTGATATACAAAACAGTGTACCGAAGTACATTACATTAATCGGCATATGTAGTTTATTCTACAATGATTTTAAGAACTGAATATATTTTATAAATCTGGTGACTCCGCCTCGGTAGCGCAGATGGTAGCATGTCTGCCTCACGTTCAAGAGGTTCCGAGTTCGAATCTCGGTCAGGGTGAGTTATCTGGTTAAGGTTTTGTCCGGGGTTTTCCCTTATCCTAAAACACGAATGTCTAAGCTCCATGGTCTCTCAGTAAATTAAATGCCAGGTCAGGAGATGGCGTGAGTATAGAAAATTATGTCAAAGAAACGTAACTACTTAACTTAATTATCAAGCTTCATTGATCTTTGCTTCTTAAATCGACGGACTTCCATTTTAAGGTTGGTTTCTAAGAGGAGCTGAACTGAAATCCAGCATTACGATTAAGTGTGCTCCTTTCAGAGGAAATGGCCAAAGCCTCCTTAATTCTCCGCTCCCAGGAACCGTTGCGTTTTGTCAAGATGGTCGTCTCCCGAAAATTGGCTCTATGGTCGTTATAAAACAATGCTCTGAAAACAGTCTTTTGTTCAGTAATGCGAATTTTAATAGTGTTTTGTCTTTGTTTATATTGGTGTTATATCCAGTGATTCATTTGTGGTTATAACATTTAATAAATATCCTGATGATGGGAGAGATGCACACTTCCTAATCGTCTTTTCACCTGGCTGGCTGCCCGAGAAGAAATTGAGCGTATTCGTCTCCAGGAAATCTTCAGGTCTTATTTTAAATGAATTGATGTTCTCGATTAAACGAAGTAGATAAAATAAAAGGCTTTCGTAAATATTGTTTCAGAAGCTATATACAAATAAAGGATAATGGGTACAGAAAATTATAAGAATATAACATCTCAGATATTTGTAATCAAAACCTTTGCTTCAGTGTTTTACGACCAAGGATCTCAAAATATACATTTTACTAGATACTACTCTCTGAGGAAGCGTTTTGAGAAGGCTCAGAATCGAGTATGTTCAGAAGCTGGTGGTTGTTTAATAGAAACATCGGCCAAAGCCTCTCTGACGTGAAGGCTCATCAATTGATTGCATTTCCCCGCCGAGACGCGGCGTCACTCTTCTGTCAAGTTTAACGTGCTCACATTAACGCTGTAAAAGTGTCGTCTAATGCCTACCTCACGTGCTGCAATAAATACAGAAAATCTCTCTTTTAGTGTTGCGGGAAAAAAAATCACTCTTATATTTATGTTGCATCGCTGTCAGTAAAATATTCCTACAGATTTTGTAGTGCACAAGATCATCATCATCATCATCATCATCATCATCATCATCATCATCATCATCATCATCATGTTCTCTCGAGCAACATACCCATCGAGACATTCTAGAAAACAAAATCATTATATATGAATGGTAAGACCAAATACAGCTGCTACCAAATTGGCCGAGAAGTGAAGCAGTTACTAAATTCCATCTAGCTATAGGACATGGTTGCTTGGCTAAATCTCTGTACCACATCGGAATATTACAAAGTCCAAATTGTATGCTCTGTAACCGTGGTATAGTGCGATCCAAATAAACCTGAACCATTTCAATACGCCATAAATTTTGAACCAATATTAGTATACACGTGTAACTTTGGGAGAATATAATAAACAATTTGGAGATTACATTACACTATGAAAGAGTAGCACCAGACTGAAAAATTCAATGCCTTAGACGGGAATTGAACCACGGATCTTCTGGTCTCCGTCCAGCCACTCCAAACCATTGAGCTACTATGGCCAACGTGCCAGCATGATATTAAGTTCTCCAACTGACTCGTGTTTTTCCCGGTAAACCACTAGGAGTTCTCATAAACACACGAGACAACTACCTTAATGACGACTTACTATGCTGTAAGTACTTTAAGACCCGGGTATGACATTAAATTCTCCAACTGACTCGTGTTTTTCCCGGTAAACCACTAGGAGTTCTCATAAACACATGAGACAACTACCTTAATGACGACTTACTATGCTGTAAGTACTTTAAGACCCGGGTATGACATTAAATTCTCCAACTGACTCGTGTTTTTCCCGGTAAACCACTAGGAGTTCTCATAAACACACGAGACAACTACCTTAATGACGACTTACTATGCTGTAAGTACTTTAAGACCCGGGTATGACATTAAATTCTCCAACTGACTCGTGTTTTTCCCGGTAAACCACTAGGAGTTCTCATAAACACATGAGACAACTACCTTAATGACGACTTACTATGCTGTAAGTACTTTAAGACCCGGGTATGACATTAAATTCTCCAACTGACTCGTGTTTTTCCCGGTAAACCACTAGGAGTTCTCATAAACACATGAGACAACTACCTTAATGGCGACTTACCATGCTGTAAGTACTTTAAGACCCGGGTATGACATTAAATTCTCCAACTGACTCGTGTTTTTCCCGGTAAACCACTAGGAGTTCTCATAAACACATGAGACAACTACCTTAATGGCGACTTACCATGCTGTAAGTACTTTAAGGCCCGGGTATGACATTAAATTCTCCAACTGACTCGTGTTTTTCCCGGTAAACCACTAGGAGTTCTCATAAACACATGAGACAGCTACCTTAATGGCGACTTACTATGCTGTAAGTACTTTAAGGCCCGGGTATGACATTAAATTCTCCAAATGACTCGTGTTTTTCCCGGTAAACCACTAGGAGTTCTCATAAACACACGAGACATAAGACCCGGGTATGACATTAAATTCTCCAACTGACTCGTGTTTTTCCCGGTAAACCACTAGGAGTTCTCATAAACACACGAGACAACTACCTTAATGACGACTTACTATGCTGTAAGTACTTTAAGACCCGGGTATGACATTAAATTCTCCAACTAACTCGTGTTTTTCCCGGTAAACCACTAGGCGTTCTCATAAACACATGAGGCAACTACCTTAATGACGACTTACTATGCTGTAAGTACTTTAAGACCCGGGTATGACATTAAATTCTCCAACTGACTCGTGTTTTTCCCGTTAAACCGCTAGGAGTTCTCATAAACACATGAGACAACTACCTTAATGGCGACTTACTATGCTGTAAGTACTTTAAGACCCGGGTATGACATTAAATTCTACAACTGACTCGTGTTTTTCCCGGTAAACCACTAGGAGTTCTCATAAACACATGAGACAACTACCTTAATATCGACTTACAACGTGTAAGTACGAGGGTAGGTCAAAAAGTAATACCTCCTATTTCTTTCTCCTTTAATTGCCAAGAAAATTGAATCCAATTTACATAGCTTGAAAACTACAATATTGACGATTAATTTGTCACTATTCAATATAATCTCCGTCCTTTTCCACAGTTTTGGTCCACCTTTTAACTAGGACATGTATTCCAGTGTGGTAAAACGCACGGTCTTGCTTCCTAAGCCATTGACGCACAGACGTTTTCACAGCCTCCTCATCTTCAAAATGAATCCCACGATGAGCTTCCTTCAGTGCCCCGAACAGATGAAAGTCTGATGGTGCCAGGTCAGTGAGGTAAGGCTTGCCATCACAATTTCTCAATTTCTGCAGTGGTGTAACGGCTAGTGTGTGGTCTTCCATTGCCATGCAAAAGAAGAACATCGGCCATAGTTTTTGTTGGGCGAACTCGGCGAAGACGTGCTTTCAGCTGTTTGAGAGCTCTGATGCATTGGACAGAATTTATTGTACATCCCTGCTCCAAAACAACAATCATAAGCACACCCTCTGCATCCCAAAACACTGTCGCCATAACTTTCCCTGCCGACCGCTGAGTTTTGAATTTTTTTCCTTCGGTGACGTTGTGTGATGCCATTCCATTGACTGCCTCTTTGATTCGGGTTCAAAAATTGAACTCACGTTTCGTCTCCAGTAACAATTTTTTCCAGAAACTCCTCCCCCTCCAAATTGAAGCGCTGCAATGTTCGGTGGCTATTGTTTTCCTTGTTTCTTTGATTTGGTACCCAACGTGAACAAACTTTTAAGTAACCCAGTTGTTGAATAATCGTCATCACACTGCCTTTATTGAGGGAGGTAATGCGACGCAATTCACTTGTTGTTACCCGGCGATCACCACGAATGTCATCGACTCGCTGAATGTTGCATGGAGTCACTGCAGTCACCGGCTTGCCGCTTCGCTTTTCATCTGTCAATCGTGTTTGCCCTTCAGCTTCGTTACAGCGACGAACACATCGTCTAACAGTGCTGACATCCACCGTTGCATCAACATACACATTTTTTAGCCTTTCGTGAGTGCGAATTGGCGTTTCACCTTCCGCAGTCAAAACTTCAATCACAGAACGCGAATGTCGATATCAGCCATTTTGCAAGAGGATGCAGTGCTGCCACCTATTGACTTAGGAAGTTACTACTGCAGGGGATTGGAGAAGTGTTGAGGAATTAGCATCAAATTCAAACTCTTCACATGACTTATTTAAGGGAAAAAAATAGGAGGCATCACTTTTTGACCCACCCTCGTACTTTAAGGCCCGGGCTTTATAGTTCGGACCACTATTAGGTATAATTAATGGAAATTAATTGTTCTTTCACACTGGCCGTGTGTAGGACGCACTGTGGATGAGTAGAGCCAGACTGAAAAATTCAATGTCATAGCCGGGATTTGAAACACGGATCTTCTGGTCTTCGTCCAGCTGCTCTACGGAGAATTTAATGTCATGCTAGCATGTTGGCCATAGTAGCTCAATTGTTTAGAGCGGCTGGACGGAGACCAGAAGATCCGTGTTTCAAATCCCGGCTATGGCATTGAATTTTTCAGTCTGGCTCCACCCCTTCATAGTGCGTCCTACACACGGCTAGTGTGAAAAGAACAATTAGTTTTCATTACATTGCACTATTTACATCTCAGAGAAAACGTTGTAAGTGTCCTCCACCAGCATCTATACCTGTTTGTACTCGTCTCACTATATTCTCTGAAGTTTTACGGAGACTATCCTCGCCAATGTTACTTATTTCGGTTCGAATGGATTCCTTGACAACATCAATTGTCCTTGGCCTATTCTTGTACACTCTATTTTTAGATATCCCCACAAGAAAAAGTCAGGTGTGATTAGGTCAGGGTTCTGGGACGCCACAGACCTTTTGAGATTATTCAAAGCCCGCCTGGTGGTAGCGTGTTTGCCTCACGTTCAAGAGCTCCCGAGTTCGAATCCCGGTCACGGTGAGTTACCTAGATAAGGTTTTTTCGGGGGGTTTCCCTTATCTTGAAAGACGAATATCCTGTACTAAGCTCTAAGGACCCTGGTCTCATTTGAGCATCATTTTACCCATTTCATTCATCGTCCGATATGACTTAGCGTTGGAGGACGTAAAATTAAAAAAAAAGTATGTAAAAAAAACTATTCGATTATCAAAGAAACTGGTTACAAGTTCCATGGTGTCATTAGATGTATGGCACGTTGCTCTATCTTGCTGGAAATAACCTTCTCTCAATTCAATATCATCCAGCTGCTCCACAAATGTATTCAAGATACCCATGTGAACTTCAGTGTCTACAGTCGTATCAAGAAAATGGGACCAACAATCCTGGAAGCTAACACCGCGCACCATACTCCTCCTACCTATTTATTCTCTCAGAGCCAGTGAGATCATTAAAACAAATGTGTACATTCTACGAGCTTTCGAGGGAAATTATGACCTATTTAAATGGTTCAGGTTTATATGGATCGCACTGTATTGGACTCTAAGTACCTCAACAGTTGCTTCTCTTTGGCAACCATTCCACTCACTGACAGATACTGGGAAGCGAGAGAGAAGATGCAGGTCACCTGATCACAACCCCACAGTGAAATATTCCATTGTATATTTGACTTTCTTTAATTTGTAGTTTCTTAATTGTTTATCAATTATTTACATTGTTATGGCCAAGCACTGCCAAATACACCAATTTATACGCTTCCTAGGAGGTGTTGGTACAGTTCACAACATGTAATTCAGGCAACTGTGAGAATATATCAAATACTACCCTTTTATCCTACTAAATTTACTTTATTTTGCATTAGTTGGGGAGATTTTACTGACAGTATGTACCATGTAAGCAAAATCATCATTTTTTCTATTTCATACATAAATAGCTACTTGAGAAAATTGCATTAAATAAACAATCGAACGAAATATTATATGAAAATAATGTATTTTACACAACTGTTATTCAATTTTGAAAATCGAAAATATTTAATTTCTGAAAAATAGCCCTAACAGTGTCTATTTTTAACCAAAGTTTAACATAGTTTGATATTAAATGTATATCCAATATTTTCTGTAAATAGTGTTCGAAATCCTGTTCTTTCAGAAAATCTCTTGGTAAACGGTAACAGATGCATAAAATCTTAGTACTAAAAATGTAGGTCTTGTTGATGCACACAATTTGGCATATACTGTTTCCTTTACTCCGTAGAGGAGGGGATCCGTCCCCTTCAGCTGCTGTGGTGCGAGCGCTGCGGACCCTTAGCACTCGTGGTACCTCTGACGTTACTAGAGGAACCTCGGGCTGAACTGGCGAGCCCCTCCCGTCGGGGAGTTGTTCGGATTGGGTTGGACTCGAGGGGAGCAGTGTGTTCCTGACACCCACGGGGAATTAGGTACCTCCGACCAGGCTACGGCCGCCCGGGGGGGGTAGAGGGTTGCCTCATAAGTCCCGGGTACTAGCCTGTAGAGCTAGTAGAAGGTGTGCTGGATCACCAGACGGCCCCACCGAGGTTTTGGGTAGTCTTCCCTGCGGGGTTGACGCGCGTAAGTGGCGTATCCACTTCCATTCCGTCTTGACGTTGTTGTGCATGGGGGCTTTTTAGGAAACCAGGTATTGCCCCGGAGTTTTCCATCGCTTCCGGGTTGAAGGAGGCCATGGTGTTCGGACTTCTGGGTAGATTCTCTGAGCATAAAAAAGACTGTTTCCTTAAGAAATTCTTTGTTATTGGTTTGAACCCTTAAATATTTATAATTTTCTCAATTTAGGAAGAGTGTTCTATTCTTTCCACTGGCCACACAAGGAGCTTAGAATTTCAGTCATTACATATCGATATATTCTTTAAAAATATCAGTCACTTTACCTAATGAAAATTACAACGAAATGTGTAATTGAGCATTTATATGGTTAACAAGCGGTAGATAAAATGATAGCTTATTTGAAGAATAGGTTGTGGAAGATTGAGTTTGAACACACAATTTTAATGTGATAGGTGAATAACCGGTCCTGCTGCGTTCTGATCTTTCTTACTTTCCTTTAAATAATCTTTCTAGCGCTGTTTCTATTAAATATTCCTAAACATTATTCCAATATGCATAACGATGTGCTAGTTACCTGAGGTTTACGTGCATAGCAACCGACTTCCCAACTTCACTGTTGGTTTGATCAGCAATAAATCACAAACAAATTTACAGATTGAGGGCAAAGCTTATATCTGATAAGCCGGCCTTGTATTGTGACATTAGGCCTTGCAACACTCACATGTTGTAACCAAGAAGATTAACGGATGCATCAAGTCCCAGTTTTGATGTCCCCACCACGGCCTCAGATCGAAAGGATGCAGTTTCCACCCAAAAATTTCAAATCGAGACCCCAACTTTTAAAGACGCAAAGGCGAAGGTTTTAAGAAAATACATCCAGCCAAATCAGTCTTTTATATGGACATGCGTTTGTCATTAGTTTAAGAATTCAGTTTTTAATTTATTTTTATTGATATCTCATATGAACACTTGGCAGCCCGGGTTCGATTCCAGGTGATCGCAAAGTGAGATTTTTCACCAAGTGCTCCACCATCTTTCCTATCATTCATTTCATATATATACACGAGGGGGGACCAAAAACAAACTGGACTCCGAGGGCGCTGCCACTCGTAGACATAGTGCAGGGTTCTCAAGCTAGATAGTGTTAGTAGAGACCTTCATAAAACAGCTGTGCAGACGGCGTCAGTGTAGAGCTGAACGTGCAAGTGTGGTATTGTGTTTCTCTGACTGTTGGCGGGTTACCTCTACGAAGTCGTTATGGCAACTTTAAAAGAACAAAGAATGTGTGTGAAATTTTGTTTCCTGCTTAAAAACGCTGCAACTGAGACACACCAAATGCTTCAGGAAGCTTTCCAGGAGGACGCTATGAGCCGCACACACAGTTTTCGAGTGGTTTGGGCGCTTTAAACGTGGTGAGATGTGTGTTGAAGACCAAGCTCGTTCTGGACGCCATTCAACATCGCGAAATGAGGAGAACATTGAAAAGGGCCGCCAAAAGATCAACGAGGATCGTCGCTAAATGATCGACCAAATTTCAGCAGGGACAGGAATCAGTTGGAGCTCGTGCCAGCAGATTTTGAGGGAGGATTTGCACACGAGACGTGTTGCTGCTAAATTTGTTCCGCGCCTTCTCACACAGGAGCACAAAACCATCCGCGTGAATGTGTGTCAGGACTTGAAAACAGAGATTGCACGTGATCCAAACTTCTTGAACAAAGTCATTACAGGGGATGAGAGTTGGTGTTAGGGGTATGACCGAGAAACCAAGCAAGCGTCAAGCCAGTGGAGGACTCCCAACTCTCCCAGACCAAAAAAAAGCAAGGCAAGTGAGGTCAAATGTGAAGACGATGATAATTGTCTTTTTTGATGTTCCTGGAATTGTGCATCTGGAATTCGTACCCCCTGGCCAGACTGTTAACCAGCACTTTTACTTGGATGTTTTAAGGCGTCTGCGAGAGGATGCGAGGAGGAAACGCCCAGAACTTTAGCGATCAGGTGACTGGTTTCTACATCACGACAACGCTCCAGCACACACGGCCTTACGAGTGACCCACTATTTGGCATCTCAGAGGTGGTCTGTCGTTCCCCACGCTCCGTATTCGCCGGACCTAGTCCCGTGCGACATTTTCCTATTTACACGAATGAAAAAAAAACGGTAAAAGGGGAGCGTTATGACGATGTGGAGGCGGTAAAAACAGCTTCGCAAAGGGTACTGGACAATACCAAACTTGAAGAGTTCCAAACATGCTTCCAACAATGGCAAAAGAGACTTGACAAGTGCATCGCATGTAATGGAGAGTATTTTGAAGGTGACTGAAGTAATTTTGTAAAAAGATTCATAATCCACTTACATCGTACATAATACACTTACTTCACCTTCATACCAGGCATTAGGCTGATCACCTATCCTGTTTTCTATCAAATCCAAAGCTTCGGTTCCTCAGACCGGACCTAAAGAGAAGTAGAATACTCATTTCACTGTGCTTTGATCAAAAACACAATTTTTAAAGTTGAAAGTTGGAAATCTCTTCCTTTTCCAAAATAGAAGCTGAAGTGAATGTTGAGGTAGTATTTCTAATTGACTCAGAATTTATGAATGGCAAAAGGATGACGTAGCCTATCAATCACTCCAAGTTGATAAAGTACGCTTTAGAAAATCTGACGTTTTATTTGATAAAGTCTATCCTTGGAAAATAAGGTAAATGACCATGCTTGGTCTGTAATCGATGAATTACTAAACATTGTTGTTTAATATCAAATATGTAACATATGAAGTGGAAAAATCCCTTATATCGGTTTGTTTGCGGCCAGGCTGGCAAATCTTCAACATGATCTCAAATATCAGATATAGTTTCGCTGCTGGAATGGTTACCATGGCTTTATCTTTGTTAACAGAAAGCTCTCAGATAACACACTGATTATTCTTGTCAGAGTGAGAGGGTTACTGAGGCGCCTCCCAGTAGTGTGCTAAGCACCAATGAACGCTTCACTTCAACCAATGGAATTCGCAGGAATCGCAAATGACAGATAGATGTTCACTCCACGTGGAGTAATCAGTGCGTTATCTGAGAGGTATCTATTACCACATATAAATCCATGGTAAACGTTCCAGCAGCAGGACTATACCATACCTCAAAGATGCCTTGCAACGTTGCAAGAGCTATACGTTTCCGAGATTTATAGTTAACTGCAGTTCACATTAATTATATTCCGATAAATAAATATTCTTTCATACTAGTCTTGTATGAACACTAAGTTGGACAGTTGAATCAGACTTGAAAATGTTTCAATGTAAGGCTGGGATACAACCGTGGATAAAATAGTAGAAAGGTTGTACTTGTTTTTGAGATGTTTGTCTGTAATATCCGAAATAAAAAGTCAAAATCAAAACGTTTTGTTGCGGTTAAAAACAACCAAATGGGGAAAAAGATTACTACAACCAATCAAGATGAAAACATAGACAAATTTCCTACACAAAGGTATGGAATTAAAAACAGATCTGAATATTCATAATTCTAAAGAAAACATTTTAATCAAAGAAAACCCACTGACTTTTGAACCAATTAACATTCAATTAGATTTAGAACAAATAGTTACAAAATCTGAAACTTCCAAACCTATACTAAAAGCATTAGTATTAGAAACTGTGAACAATAGATACCCACCTGAAGAATGGTCACATATCTACACGGATCTAACTTGGACAACAGCTCAGGAGCAGGAATTAAGTGTGCACTGTTCTCATTCTATCAACCAGCAGGATACCACACAACAAATTTTGATGCAGAAGTAACCGCTATTCATATTTCACTCCAACACCTTCTATACAGAATAGATAAATTCAAAAATGCTGTCATACTTTCTGATTCTAAAGCAGCATTATGTGCAATAAGTTCATATAAAATGAGGTCAATCCAAATTAAAGAATGTCACAAAATGATCCAACAACTTCAAAAACTACAGAAAAGAATTATATTACAGTGGATACCTGCACATTGTGGAATTGCTGGAAATGAATCAGCTGATTTTCTTGCCCAAAAAGGTGCAAATTTAATTCAGAACAAAAGTAAAAACTTACCCTTTACATCCATAAAAAGATTAATCAAAAGAAAATATAAAAACAAAAAAACAATGAATATCTAACAAAGCCAAAGATAAAAAATGGAACATTTTAAATAAAAATCCAGAAATTATTCCAGAAATCCCACGTAAAGCTGCAGTAGCAAATTTTAGATTACTTACGGAACATGATTATTTGGCCAAACACTTACACAGAATAGGAATTTATACAAGTCCAAATTGTCCTCTGTGCAACAAAGAAGAGGAAATGAATGAAGAACATCTTTTAACCTGTGAAGGATCCACTACACAGAAATATTGGAGAGCAAGAGAGCTAATGGCTTCATTGCCAAAGCCTAGCATTTGACAACAATGAAGAGGAAATGACTGAAGAACATCTTTTAACCTGTGAAGCCCTACCTGCCGGACCCACTACACAGAAATATTGAAGAGCAAGAGAGCTAATGGCTTCATTGCCAAAGCCTAGCATTTGACAACAATGAAGAGGAAGTGACTGAAGAACATCTTCTAACCTGTGAAGCCCTACCTGCCAGACCCACTACACAGAAATATTGGAGAGCAAGAGAGCTAATGGCTTCATTGCCAAAGCCTAGCATTTGACAACAATGAAGAGGAAGTGACTGAAGAACATCTTCTAACCTGTGAAGCCCTACCTGCCGGACCCACTACACAGAAATATTGGAGAGCAAGAGAGCTAATGGCTTCATTGCCAAAGCCTAGCATTTGAAAGCAACAACAATATATCTGAAATAACTTTGATGGTTTACTGAGATACTTTAATCAGATGAGAAGCTTTAATATGCGCGCACAGGTATATCGCCACGGTAGTTCTAGCAGTAGAGCATCTGCATGGATAACCAAAGATCCGTGACTTGAATCCCAGCCGTGATTCAGCCTTTGAACCTAGTGTCTACACATTTCTAGTACAAAAGAATAATTATCATAACATACAATTAAGGGAACATCAGCTCACCAGTTTACTCTTTTGTACTCAAACCATTCATCTTTGGAATATCCACAACATAATTCAGCGTTTTAATTTTAGCATACAAAACGGCTGATTTCATTAGACCCTTCTACAGATGTTTTGTATATTACTAACCTTCAAAGTTTTCTTTTAAAAAAAGAAATATCTTTAATTGTTAACGTTAAGAGAATGTTTTGGAAGTTTTAGAGATAATATTTTAAATCTAGTATAATCAAATCAATGTGACTGTTTAGAAAGAGTGATAATTTCCAGACATACGTAATTTCTTTGTCAGAGTTGCATCATAATTTGATAAACCCGACAGTCTGGTAGTATTTCCTCATTCATTTTATGCTACGTCTAACATGTGACTCTCCGTTACTGAATTAAAGAAAACTGTTTCCTCCTACAGTTGATAAGTCTAAAAGCGTCCATAGACTACGATTTGTCTTTATTTTCACGGGAAATAAGAAATAAAATATTTTATGTTGTATTCTAACCCTAGAACTTCATATAAATCTTCGAGTGTATTGCAGTATTCATAAACTGACCCCATACGATGTGCAGTGGCGAGGCGTGACTTCCAAAATGAGAGAAGCTGCAAATAACAATTTTCATTTAAGTAAGAGAAGAACTAAGGCTGCTCTTCAGTACTCTTTCTACTGTAGAGTGGCACGTAGGTCCTTCTTGCACATCAAGACTGGTCACACTACAAGCAGACATGTTCCTGCTTCCTATAACTGGCCCAACACCATGGAACTCTTGCCCTAAGATGTGTTGAATGTGTTGAATTCACACACTTTTGCTAATAACTTAAAACTTCACAATAATTTCCTATTTGTCGCTACTACATACCAATCTATGTAAAATACTATTGCTAATGTTATTTAAATACACTTGCAGTTGTATTTAAAAGCGCCACATAAAACAAAAAGGTAAACTTTTCTTCGCACGCTGCAGAGACTTCTCGTGACAAAACCCTAACCATCGAAGAGTCGCGATTGATTATGGAAACCTTCGAAGCATGGTATTCAAGGTTATGAATGCGTACATACAGAAATATTCAGTATTGAATGAGCTCCACAACTTGTCACTTGAATCTGAGCAGCTGTCAAATTGTCTGCAGCACCTCAGATGTTCACGTATAAATTTTGAAAATGTATCCAGAGCAAATACAATATTATTTGGCACGAATTTGCTCGATTTTCTTCTTTTTCTCCTATAATTCTTGGCAAAACTCTCTTCCAACGCTTCGTTGTAGGCTTCGCCACTGACGATGTGGTAAATTAAAAACACACTGTTTGCATATCATGAGTCAGTTTTGTTTTTATTTACTTACTCTTATGAACACAACAGGCTTACACCCAATTTCAATGTTCATCATAAATGTTTCAATGCATACATTAGTAACAGAGCTATACCTCAGAAACAAACAGAAAAGTATAAATGAACACAAAATGATCTAGAAAAGGAACTATGAGAAAAAAACAGCACATAAAAAATAAAAAAATAAAAAATAAAAGCCTGGTGTGCTAAATTGAAATAATTTTCTTTGCTCTCCTCTACAAACTGTTGTCACTGAAGTTTATTTTCCTCCTCTCTTGTTAATTGTTACACAACTTTCATTTATATATATATATATATATATATATATATATCGTTGTAGGTATAGGAAGGATAAAGTAATAGATTTTTAATAAGCGGATTATTATGTAATGGCTCTGAAATTCTATATTCTTTGCGTCAGCACAAGAAAATAGATAAATGTTAACATTTAGATAATTGTCTAATTGTCTCTACGTACTACAGCATTTTTACGTAACTTCTATGAACTATTCTTACAAAAATTTATTTTTATATCTGCTTCACAATTATCGGAAATGGTTCTTTGATAACGTATACGATTCGCATTTCGGTGGTTCCTGGTTAAAATTCTGCTAGCACCGGCATCTTTGGCTGAGATTCTTTTTCTTGCAGATTTTTCTCAATCGTCATATCTGACAGATGTCAAAGAGCGTACCCTAAACTTAAGCCTGCAATGTTACCCTTCAAAATTTCTTACTAAAATATCATTTCATTACATATATAGGATTTTCTAAGCATTAAAGACAGGACTTAGAAAATAATTCGGTACTGAACTTTGATGATGAAATGGGGGAAAGGAAATATGACGAACTGTATAGTCCAAACCAGCATACCGACCAGGGAAAACCGCGAGCAATGGACGTGAGATTTGCGTGCTATCGAGAATCGAATCCCGGAGACTCGTCTTGTTTTCCAGTATTAAACACTCCACTTTCTTCACTGTGACAGCTGACGGTCTACCAGCTCATGGATCATCTGTCAGGGATATGTGACTAGTTTGAAAATTCCTTTTCCACCTCACGATAGTGTCATACGATGGAGAATCATTACCATAAACAGCCGACATCTCATCGTGGATTTCCCGGGCATGGATTTCCCCTTCAAATGCAGGAACTTGATCACACTACGAGCCTCAATTTTCTCCATCTTACACCTCAGTCATTTCTAGCATTCACTGTAAAAGAACAGAAGGACTCAAATCACTCAAACTACCAACATTATGTTCCGAGGGATCAATGATGACCTTAAAAAAATTTCATTACTCTAGCATTAAAACTATCGGGTCATAATTAAAACTTTACGACACCCCCACCATAATGCGAAGTATCCTCTCGTGAAAATGTCACTAGGCATTTGTTCTCATCCATGTCCCGTAGAATGAGGGCAACAATAGTAGCAGAGGATTTACACACCCCAAAGTAATTTAATTCCCATTTTATTTGATTTTCCATATCGGACTAAAATATTTATTTCAGTTAATTTAAACACAGAGTAGAGTGTTTCAGTTTTTATGTGTGAGCATAAATGCCATAAAATCAAGTAAACCTTAATAATTAGAAGCTATATTACAATGAGGATTAGCTCCTACATACCTAATGACAATTGCTATCAGTGTATGTTTAGTAACTGAGACTGAATTATGAAAGGATTCAGTAGGACGAAGCTAAGTAGACGCGTTCCGTGACACTTGTAAACCGGCCGTGGAAACGATGTGGAAAATATACGCTTCCAGAGTTTGCTCTTCCCCTCCCTCCTCCCAAGAGTGTGTATTTTAATTAGTTCTGCGTGATTTCATCGATTAATCCAAACGATTAATCGTTAAATTTTTTACTTTAGATTCAAGATTAAATTTTTAATCGAATAATCGAGTCGATTAAAATTAACCGATCACAATAAATGTTAATCAGAACTCTTTTAGCCAAATGTGGCCCTCTTTGTCTGATGTATTGCTTCCAACGTAAACAGCCTTTCCAACGCATCAAGCTTTCACTAGACACGTAATGTTCTTTGAACTTTGAGATAATATAACTCCTGATAGCTAAAAGAAATCACTCTGTACCCCGAGAGAGTCTAAATAACACTTCTGTTGTGAAATATTCTAAGAGGTACATAACTACATACAGAATCTGACAGAGCTTACAGCTTGTGTGTGACAACATATCGTATACAACTGATTATCGCTTGCTAACATAAACTGAACTGTACAACCTTGAACCGAACACTTCGCTTACGCAGCTATGGAAACAATAGCTGAGCCCTCTTCTCAGGGCTGCTGGTGGTGTAACTTTGCTGTAAACTGCAGTAAGCCAGTAACGTTTCTGAGTTCGTGACAGTGAGTGAAAGTTTTGTGTTAAAAAAAAGTTAAAATAAGGAAAAACGTGATTAAAAAACTACTGCATGTCAGTCTCACAAATCTCAGTAGATATCGATATAATACGTTACTAAATAATTACTTACAAAAATATTGTAGATCTTATTCAATACATATATAAAGCATGTGCACTTGATGCAAACACAAAATTTGAATATAAATATTTAAAACTTTCATAAATAATGAGATATATAGAGAATTAAAATACTTTATATAATCCTTACACCTAATTTTCGTACAGATAATATCTCGAAAATCGATTAAAGTAACACGGTTAATCGATTAAAAATTTGGATTCATCTACAGCACTAATTTTAATGTTACAATGGCCAATTTAAATTCGTCTTAAGTAAGCAGGACAGGATGTGTCAGTCGGTAACGTCTGTGATCCCTATTTGGTAGGTCGTGGATTTGATTCCCATGGCCGACTTTCCCGAATCATGGATATTCCGAGGGTTTCCCCGGTTCGCTAGATGAATGCAGAGGAGAATGACATTATCTGAATTTCCTCCATTTCACCTCTTTCACTTCGTCTCTCATTCTGATTAGCTGTCTCTAAGTGTCCGCGGGAGTTCCGCGTGCATGCTAGGAATTTCTCTCCACAAATCGTTGTTCACCGGGTCATGGTGTCCTCCGGACATGTAAGCTCGGAGTAGAGAGGGAAGCCGGTTGTACGAGCCACCAATCCTTAACTGTTAGGGGTCTTGCCCACTGTTGTCTCTCTCTTCCGGGAGCCACCCCAAAGATACAAAAGATCTTCCATAGGTCAAGTTGCTAAATCTCCCCTCCGAACCTTGTCATAGAGTCAATAACTCTAGTATTTGTATTCGTAATACTTGAATATGTAGTTACTTTATTGTTTTTCAGTTGCAGGTCAAGATGGAGCCGAATGCCACAGTACTTTGCAGTAATGAAACCACCATGAGTATATCCATGTGCTTCAACGATGGCCATAGGATTGCCATAGTTGCATACAGCGTGTTTATGGTGGTGTCTGCAATAGCCAACACAACTGTACTCATCAACATCTTGAAGAACCGCCGAGTACGTCGGTGTAGCAACAACCTCATGTTCATGCACCTGGCCATTGCGGATCTCTTGGTGATTACCCATACCATACACTAAGGGTACATTGTAAGAACACAACCCTCCATTTCTTAAGGGGAAGTTAAAACCCTGTCTGCATGACACATTATCTCAGAAACTAATATATCAGACTGAAATGTCTTCCAAAATAATTTATCAAAAGGTTATTTAGTAAGGAAGAAGTGCTTTACTTGTCCTCAATTGCTGCATCCTTCGATTAAAACTAATGAAGCCATACATATGTTATATTCCAGAAGGGATTCAGGTATCAACCACCTCCTACCCTGCACTACTGCACGCCACTCATGATGCCCGTTGTAGACAAAGATAGGGTGGTAAGCCTTGAACCTGTGAGGCCTGTTGCGCCACTAAGTTTAGGAGACATGTTATATTCAGATGACTGTTTGCCCACTACAATTTATTTTTATATTACTACTACAAAATATTGCTACGTTTCTAATTGAAGGGCTCTGCACTAAAGAATGTAAGGGACACGTAGGAAATTTAGAGAAACAATGAGTTGAAAGTTTAGAAAAACCATATAATTATTTTGCTAAGCATACATAGAAAACAAATATATTTTCCCATTAACTTATGTTTAAAGAAATTTTATTTCTAATTTAGAGTTTTATGACTGTATCGTGGCTGAAAAAATTAACGTTTTTTATTAATGTGCAGTAGTATTTTACATTGTTTACATCAAATAAGAGGGTACTGAACAGTGCTTGCATTAAATTAAAACACAATCCTTATCAACATACATTACTCATCTACAGAACACTTTCAACATTTTCTCTGAGATGTAAATAGTGTAATGTAATCCCCCAATTATATATTATATTCTTCCAGAGTTGCACGTGTATCCTATTATTGATTGAAAAGTTATGACCTATTTAAATGGTTCAGATTTATATGGATTGTGCTATTGATCCACAATAGCACTTAGAAATTCTTTTAAATACTCCTTAAGTGTACTACTGTCTGATATCGTTTTCGTTTCTGAGAAAATGGGTCATTTATACAGAAAATGCTCTTCAAAACAAAAACAAAGGAGTACTGGCATATTTGTAAAGAAAGGAACCAAATTGTTGGAGTACTTAGAAGGTGGTATATGTAAGCATAGTAAAAATTTCAATAGCAAAACTTACTAAATCGAGCTAAATTTTCCCTCTTTGCACCAAAGTGTGTAATAGTTGAGTTTGTTGTTTCTTTCTTCTGTAAAATAAAGTGCAATTCATGGCGCAAAAGGGTAGTAGATTCAGTCCACTTGTATAAAATATTGTGACTTTGTGGGTTCGTGAAATGAAAAGTCCAATTGCACCACTCAAAAATGATCTTTATTTCCACCGACTTACAGTTAAACTCTTGCCAATTACACAGAATTACGTAATGCACACAGTTACGATTCACCAGTTCGTCCGTTACAATTTCACTTGCACTCGTAATTACGTACAATACTCCGATGCACGTACACAGTCTTCTCGTCGTACACTAGCACTGCACTCTTACACTGCTCGCCAAGAATTCTGACTAACTCTCCTCCAGCCCGGCGTGTTGCTTATATAGGGTCAGCTGGCCGATCGAGAATGTTCTGGATTAGATGAAATATCCCGTAAGTTCGAGAAATCAAGGGCAGCGGAAAGAGACGGCACGGTAATGTTTTTTTCCCAGTCACCCCTCCTTACCGCTATAAGACAAACGAGGGGGCGTGTCCGAGCGCCTCCATCTCCTGCTGCCGTCAGCTGGTTCTATAGGGTGTTCCAACGTTCGGGTGACAATATATTTAAAAAGTAATTTTCTTAGAATTATAAAATACATATAAAATGATGGATTGATTTCGAATTTATAAGACTCTACAAACAAATGTGTAATTTTGGTAATTTTCACCGTTATTCTCTCCTGAAAGGGCAATGGTCTTACAAACGTCACCAGAAGGGAAGAGTTCCGACTTTCAACTTAGCACTCATGGTGCTTTTCGCATATTGGAAGCACGAACATATGAGCCCATTCCGTTTGGGAATGGGTTGGTCTCGACGTGGCAGCTGTTCTCGACATGGATGAGAGACTGAGCGGGGTTGTAAGACACAGCAGTAATGACTGTACAACTGTAGTCAGCTGAACTCTCTCACTCCTTCCTAGATTTTTCTGTAGTCTACCCTTTAGGACGAACGTATATAATTGTGGGCAGAAAGCAACGACGTTTTTACCTAAGAGAAGAAAGACTGCCTTCCTACTCCACTCGTAAAGTTCACAACATAAAACAAAACTGTTTTATTGCAAATACTGACATACTTCAACAAGCGTAGTTGCCAGATCCAGCAATTTTAAAGTGTTTTCTCACTTCTTAATTCTGTTTTATACGCTTCTATGTAGGAATGTATTGATTGAAGTGAATATATATTTTATATCTCAGTCGTGCTTTAGTGCCGAACATCTATTGTACATGATATCAGATACTTCAGTATCAATCGATTAGTATGAGCTCATTTGTTATTTAGTAACATTTTGTATTTACTAACAAGAATCAAACTGAGCATCTTATCTTTCGCTGAATAACCGTATTAGCCATCCCATATACAGCATCCTCCATTATGCACGATGTGCTTCGTGCTTTGTAGCTGATAACTAGTTGACAGCAACCGGGAATGGTAACCAGAACGATAAAGTACTTATAATAAGGGTGTTCATAATTAACAGGGAGATTTCCCGGTAAGCAAGTGTTAGTTTAATTTTATCTTCGTCGTTGCCATCTTCAAGTACGATATGCTAGATCCATATTACGCACACTATACTGTCTGCCCACCACAAGAAGGCAAGGCAGTAATCAATGTTGTTGTATTTATGCTTGCCTTCCGGATATGATAGGAATGCTAGGTCTATGTAAAATACACAATGTTGTCACATAACTTATCCATGCATAATACCTATCAGTGCAATTACTGAAACGAGTATTAGAGCTGGCAGCATGGGTGACTCAGGTGCTCTCTCCTACTGTCTGCCCAGCACAAGAAGGCAAGCTAGAGGAATGTGTAACTTAATCACTTTTGCTGCCTGTACGGTGTTTATGCTCGCCTTCCCAATATGGCAAGGATGCTAGGTTCGCTTAAAATACACATGTGTTGTCACATAGCTCACCAACACATAATACCTATCACTACAGTTACTGAAACGAGCATTAGAGCTGGCAGCATGGGTGACTCATATGCACTCTCATACACAATGTGAGACCGACCCCCTCTCAAGACCAGGGAGTTACCGAGCTGTCCCCGAAGGGCACCCGACGCCTCCGTGGGGCTTTCCATAGGGCAAGACCTAGAGACTAACAAGCCCCCCCCCCCCAATCTGCTCAAAAAACACAAGACCGGATGGAAGTGGATACGCCACTTACGCACGCCAACCCCAAAGGGGAAGGCTACCGATCAACCTCGGTAAGGCCGCCTGGTGATCTAGCACACCTTCTACTAGATATGCAGTAGAATCATATAGTACGTGGGAATATATGGTTCCCTCAACCCCGTCCGGAGACGTACCCGACCTCCCACGGGTATCGGTAACCATTGTCCCCTCGAGTCCAACCCAATCCGAACAACTCCCCTACGGGAGGGGCTCGGCAGTTCGGATACACTCATACACTCATTTCCTAGTAAACAGATCCATAAGAGAGCAGGTAAACAGTTCAAACTCCTTTCTCCTTCATTCATGCCTTGCCTTCTTGCACTGGGCAGACAACTCCACAACCAGAGCAGATGAACAGCTCAAACTCCTCTCCCTGTTCGTACCCCGCTTGCCTTCTTGCGCTGGGTAGACAACTCCACAACCAGAGCAGATAAACAGCTCAAACTCCTCTCCCTGTTCGTGCCCCGCTTGCCTTCTTGCGCTGGGCAGACAACTCCACAACCAGAGCAGATAAACAGCTCAAACTCCTCTCCCTGTTCGTGCCCCGCTTGCCTTCTTGCGCTGGGTAGACAACTCCACAACCAGAGCAGATAAACAGCTCAAACTCCTCTCCCTGTTCGTGCCCTGCATGCCTTCTTGCGCTGGGCAGACAACTCCACAACCAGAGCAGATAAACAGCTCAAACTCCTCTCCCTGTTCGTGCCCTGCTTGCCTTCTTGCGCTGGGCAGACAACTCCACAACCAGAGCAGATAAACAGCTCAAACTCCTCTCCCTGTTCGTGTCCCGCTTGCCTTCTTGCGCTGGGCAGACAACTCCACAACCAGAGCAGATAAACAGCTCAAACCCCTCTCCCTGTTCGTGTCCCGCTTGCCTTCTTGCGCTGGGTAGACAACTCCACAACCAGAGCAGATAAACAGCTCAAACTCCTCTCCCTGTTCGTGCCCTGCATGCCTTCTTGCGCTGGGCCGACAACTCCACAACCAGAGCAGATAAACAGCTCAAACTCCTCTCCCTGTTCGTGCCCCGCTTGCCTTCTTGCGCTGGGCAGACAACTTCACAACCAGAGCAGATAAACAGCTCAAACTCCTCTCCCTGTTCGTGCCCCGCTTGCCTTCTTGCGCTGGGCAGACAACTCCACAACCAGAGCAGATAAACAGCTCAAACTCCTCTCCCTGCTCGTGCCCCGCTTGCCTTCTTGCGCTGGGCAGACAACTTCACAACCAGAGCAGATAAACAGCTCAAACTCCTCTCCCTGTTCGTGCCCCGCTTGCCTTCTTGCGCTGGGCAGACAACTCCACAACCAGAGCAGATAAACAGCTCAAACTCCTCTCCCTGTTCGAGCCCCGCTTGCCTTCTTGTGGTGGGTAGACAACTTCACAACCAGAGCAGATAAACAGCTCAAACTCCTCTCCCTGTTCGTGCCCCGCTTGCCTTCTTGCGCTGGGCAGACAACTTCACAACCAGAGCAGATAAACAGCTCAAACTCCTCTCCCTGTTCGTGCCCCGCTTGCCTTCTTGCGCTGGGTAGACAACTCCACAACCAGAGCAGATAAACAGCTCAAACTCCTCTCCCTGTTCGTGCCCTGCATGCCTTCTTGCGCTGGGCAGACAACTCCACAACCAGAGCAGATAAACAGCTCAAACTGCTCTCCCTGTTCGTGCCCTGCTTACCTTCTTGCGCTGGGCAGACAACTCCACAACCAGAGCAGATAAACAGCTCAAACTCCTCTCCCTGCTCGTGCCCCGCTTGCCTTCTTGCGCTGGGTAGACAACTTCACAACCAGAGCAGATAAACAGCTCAAACTCCTCTCCCTGTTCGTGCCCCGCTTGCCTTCTTGCGCTGGGCAGACAACTCCACAACCAGAGCAGATAAACAGCTCAAACTCCTCTCCCTGTTCGAGCCCCGCTTGCCTTCTTGTGGTGGGCAGACAGTAACTACTCTTCGCTGTAGAAATGATTGAAGACGACTGAGATGAAACAGCCACTTGAGCTCTCTTTGGGTGCAAGCTGAAAAAATGAAACTGTACGAAAATACAGTAAAAGTGCGTCCTGATTCCTCAGACTCATTGAACTTTGGTCCTTGTAGCGAAAGTTTCATTTGTAAGTTTCTATGCAACTCAGAACTGGCTATCGCCTGTAAAAGCATAGCCAACCTTATTAAGTACTTGTAAACAAGTCAATTGTAAACAAAAAATGTCTGAATGCGCAAAACCGAATTTCCACTTTGCGGTCCACGTAGTCATCCATAAATTTCCCTTCTCGTTCGCCTAATATTGTAAGTCAAGTCTTAGACAATAATGTCACTGGAAAATAACTGATTTGCTTCTAATATTTTGCAGAACGTTTGGAATTTTAAGTTTAATTGCAGTGTTTAGATATTAAATATCAACTACATAAGTGTCAATTTTATTCCCAAGAAGGATCTGATCATAAAGTGTGTAGTTTATTCCTTGCAGGTAACATTCGTGATGATGCCGATGGAGATAGGATGGAATGTAACAGTTATGTGGACAGCAGGTGACCTGGCTTGCAGAATTTTATCTTTCTTCAGGATATTTGGACTGTTTCTCTCCAGCTTCGTCGTGGTCTGCATCAGTCTCGACAGGTAATTTCATATAATTAAAATACGAGGGCTGTTCAATAAAGAATGATGACTTTTTTTTATAACGTACCTTTATTCATCCTCATAATTTTGATGGTCCTTCTCAAAATAGTCTCCCCTGAATGCGATGCACTTGTTCCAGCGTTTCTTCCAGTCTTCAAAGACATGCTGGAAACCATTTTTGAGAGATCCTTCAAAATCACCTCCGCAGCCTTCACCACTGCTTCTGATGATGGATAATGCCTCCCACGAAGGCGTTTCTTCAAGTTAGGGAATAGAAAAAAGTCACATGGGGCTAAATCCGGACTATAGGGAGGGTGAGGGATGCACTTCACGTTGATTTTTGCAAGATATTCAGCAACAATATTGCCAATATGCGGTCGCACATTATCGTGGTGCAGCATCCAGCTTGCTTCATGGAAATGTGGTCTTTTGCGTCTGATATGGACTTGCAATGTTTACAGGACATTCCTGTAGTATTGTCCAGTTAGTGATGTGTGTGCAGGTACAACATGCTGATAAACCATTCCATGAATGTCAAAGAATGAGATGACCATAACTTTTCCAGCAGAAGCAACCACTTTTGTTTATTTGGGGGGTTGGTGGTGAAGGAGATTTCCACGCTGAGCTTTGCTGTTTGCTCTCAGGATCGAAATAATGTACGCAAATTTCATCAGCAGATATTACGTTTGAAAGAAACTCTGGATCTTCCTCTAACATCAACTTTAACTGCATGCAGACCTGCATGTGAATGTCCTTTTGTTCGGGAATCAACAGTCTTGGAACCCATCGCGCACAAACACGTCTCATGTGTAATGTTTCTGTCACCAACGTGTGGGTGGCGCCCAATGAAATGTTCAGTATTTCAGAAAGTGATCTTAAGGTAATTCGTCGATCCTCTCTCACAATGGCAGCAGCAGTGTTGATGTTTTCTTCCGTAAGAGCAGTAACTGGAGCAGTGGGTTCAGCTTCCTTTGAAATTGATTGTCTGCCCTCTTTAAACATTTTAAATCACCTTCGAGCTGTGCTGTAGGGAAGAACAGACTCTTCATAGGCCTCCTGTAACATTGTATAGGCCTCAACTGAAGATCTGTTGAGAAGAAAGCAGAATTTCAAAGCCGCATATTGTTCCTCGCGTGTTTCCTCCATTGCAGCGGTAAGCGATACTGAACATTTCTGAACTTGCCTGGTTCTGACAGGCGGGAACCAGGAGTACCAACAATGAAACTACTATGGCGTGTTTGTTTCACATTAAGCTAAGAGAATATAAGGTTGAATTTTAGTGCGGAGAATTATGACCGTAAAAATATTATGATCATTCTTTATTGAACAGCTCTCGTAAATTACTGTTTAACAAAATCAAGAAGGAAGAACGGCCACAATTCACATCTTCGGTAACCTTTGACAAGTCAGTTATGAGATAGTTGGGTTTAAGTCGTAAGCGAGGTTTACATCAGAATTCAAGCAGAGATTTGCAACTTTGTCGTAATAATCCTTTTACGAATTGATTGTTCTTATTTTTCCAGTATGAAAACACCAAACGTTTATCAAAATTTAAAAATAGCATAATACTTGGAACTAATGATTTGGCTTCAGACATGTAGAAAATGCTTCAGTGCCGTACATAAATTGAGAAATTTTGTTTTTAATTACTGGCACATGTTAGCTGTTTTTTAATTTACCTCCTCCAACATTAATTCATATAAAATGACAGTGAAATGATTGCCACCGATTATGTTTGCAAGTGCGAAATGATGGTGTTGAGATTTGTTTTTCACCTTTGGTTTTTTTTTTTTTTTTTTAATTTACGTCCTCCAACATTTAGTCATATCGGACGATGAATGGAATGGGTGAAATGATGCTCAATGCGTCCGGGGTCCTTGGAGCTTAGAGTTACCCGACATTAGCTGTTCAGGATAAGGGAAACCCCCGGAAAAAACCTTATCCAGGTAACTCACCTTGACCGAGATTCGAACTCGGGACCTCTTGAACGTGAGGCAGACATTCACCTTTGGTGACGATCTACTAGAAATATTGTAGATGCCTCGGAGCTCTCCCCCGGGGGCTATCACCTTGTCGCGGTAGTATTCAATGAACCAGACGACCATACTGGGAAAGTCTAGCTTTGCTAGCTTGCTGGTCGGTAAGAGGGGAGGAGAACCAAGCATAGTCCGCAACGAGGGATCTGACGACTGCACCCAGATTGGGCGGCCGGAAACTTAGAAGATGTCAAACGGCTCTAACGGCAGAAGAAGATCTCAATGACTGAAGAGGCGGAGAAGACATCTTCGGCGCTACTGCCCTGTAGTTAGGTATTGGGTTACCATGGGCTAAAGGAAGACAACCTTGATTAAATATTACCTGAAGTCATGAGCCGTGAGAAGGCAAACCCTTCACATGACTTACCCATCTACGGGCTGGTAACACGTAATGGGGAAATTTACTTACTCAAAACCTTCCAAGAAATCAGCCGGACAGATTTAATGGAAGACGACCCCAGCGAGTAAAGGATAAACGACTTGGAATAAATGAAAGATTAAAACTAGCAGCATGGAATGTAAGAAGCATTAATACCAAAGAAGAAGAACTATGTAAAGAGTTAAAGGAGAAAAAATCAATATAGCCACAATATCAGAGACTAAAAAGAAATTGAGAGGAACTAAAGATTTAAATGGATACACAATGATATACAGTGGAGTAGAGCAACACAAACAAGCGAGCAGCGGAGTAGCAATATTAATAGATCAAAAGTGGAAAGCAAACATTGAAAGTTATACATATATAAACGACAGAATAATAAGCGTAAGATTTAAAACATGCAGAAATCATCTTACAGTAATAGGAGAAGGTCGGAAAGAAGAAACAATAGATTTCTATGAAAATTTACAGAAAGAATTAGATAAGTGGAATAAAACTGACTACGTAATTATTAGTGGGGATATGAACGCTCGAGTTGGAAATAATATGATCCCAGAAATATTAGGAGTATATAGAGAGTATATATGGAGACTCACTTATATTGTTTGCTAATACTAATGATTTAAAAATTACAAATACATTTTTCAGAAAAAAAGATATCAACAAATATACCTGGAGTGCTAGAGGTTCTATAAGTATAATATATTATGTTTTAGCAAACAAAAAGGTTAGCAAGCAAGTACAAGATGTACATGTATATAGAGGTGCTGAAATATACTCAGACCATTACTTAATAGTGGCTAAAATTGCTTTATTAACTAGATGGAAGAAAAAGAATAATTCTACGAAAGTAAATGAAGAAGTATTTAAAGTGTATTTATTACAGGATGATAGTATCAAATACTTATATCAGAACCGCTTATCTCAACGATTACAAGAAATACAACTAGTGATGACGTTGAAGAGGAATGGAGGAATATAAAAGGCTGCATAGAAGAAGCTGCCAAAGAGGCAATAGGTAAAAAGAAAAAAAAATAAGAATAAAGGGACTAAGAATGTGGAATGAAGAAATTGCAAAGGCAGTCGAGGAAAAAAAGAAAGCTTATCATAGATACAATTAAATACTGAGGAAACTAAACAAGCATATAAGCCAAAACGAAATATGGCTAAGAGTTTGGTGAGGAAGTTAAACGATGCATCTTGGAATAAATTTATAGGAGATGTGGAACACGACTTACATGGAAGACAGCTCTTTGCATACAAACTGCTGAAACATTTAAACCAAAATGAGAAAGATACAGCATATTTAAGAATAATACCCGAGTCTAAATTGTTAGAACATTACAAATCTTTATGGTATGATGAAAACGCGGAGATAAATAACGAAAACGCAGAAGGCAACGTCACATATGAAGGAGATTTAATTTTAATTGAAGAATTAGAAGAAGCACTCATAAAAACTAAAAATAGGAAACGAAGGGGCCAAGATGGATTGAACGCAGAGTTATTTAAATATGGGGGGTTATTGCTAAAGCTCCGACTGTTATATTTCTATATGTACTGGAAGATGCAATGTATCCCAGAAGATTGGCTTATAGCCCAAACCATCTCTATCTTTAAGAGAGGGAAACGAAATGACTGTAGCAATTACAGAGAAATATGTTTACTGGATACGGCCTATAAAATATTTGCTAAAATAATAAACAAAAGGTTGCAGAATATAGCTGAATGTCTTCTCTCGGAAGAACAAAGTGGATTTAGAAGGGGCAGATCCTGTGCAGATAACATTTTTATTGTTAAACAACTAATTGAAAAACATAGGGAGTTTATTAAAGAAACGCATATGGCGTTTATTGACTTTGAAAAAGCCTTCGATAGGGTAAACCGATGCAAAATGTGGCAAATATTGGAAGAACGAGGATACCCACAACAATTAGTAAAAATGATACAATGCTTCTACTTCCAAACAAAAATAAATGTGAGGAGCAATGGTAACATTTCTAAAAAAAAATCTTACTAATCAGTGTGTCAGACAAGGGTGTACTTTATCACCTACAGTTTTTATTATTTATATTGACGACCTAGTGTGCAAATGGAAGCAGCTAGTGAACTTTTTAAATATTTTATTGTTTGCTGACGACTTAGTTATTATACAAAATAGCGAGTCTGCCCTGCAAAAATCTATTTTTAAACTTAGTGAACTTTGTAAGCAATATAATATGAAAATGTCTTTTATAAAATCAAAGGTAATGGCATTCATTGGTAAAGAGCCAATTAGAACAAAAATAGTTATAAATAATCGTTGCGTTGAACAGGTAAGCCATTTTAACTACTTGGGAACTGATGTTAGTTATGACAAGGAATATGATGTCTACAATAAAATATGCAAATTTCAAAGAATGTGTGGAACAATAAATAGAATATTTAGAAACAAAATACGTAAAGAAACAAAATTAAAGTTGTACAAAGTTATGGCTGTACCTATACTGACATACGGAAGTGAGACTTGGACGTTAACTAAAAAGCAACAGAGTAAAATACAGGCTTCAGAAATGAAATTCTTGAGAAGTGTGAAAGGATGCACGAAAAGGGACTTAATAAGAAATTAAAATATAAGAGAAGAGCTGGACATTTTTAGTATGAATGATAGGTTAAAATATCTCAAACAAAAATGGAAGGAACATGTTGAAAGAATGCCAGACAATAGACTTACAAAACAAATATTACAGTATCATCCTAAAGGTAGGAGATCGGTGGGCAGACCCAGGAAACGATGGCTGGAGGACTTCGAAGGCGGAACAGGCACTTGATTGCCTATGCCATGAAGTGAAGAAGAAGATGATGATGAAGAGGAAGAGGAGGGGAGGAGGGGAAGGGGAAGGGGGAGAGGAACCTTTCTTTAGCATCGCGAATTAACTACGTTATACTTTCACAGCTAAATATGAACTGAAAGGAGAATTCAAAGTCCAATACAAAACAACACATGAAAAACAGGCCACCCAGTGAAGTGAAAGATGGAGAGAATCATAATTAAGCAGCTTTGGCTAAAGAGCTGTGGGTCATAAATCAATAAACACTTAAGATAGGAATCTTTTCCAATGTAGGAAACAAAGTAAGACTTATTCAGGCCTTTGTTATAACTTACGAAGTTCTATATCAGTAATTTTATGTCAGTTTAATTTTAATTTCAGTTAGGCACACCATTTAAATTTGATTTTTATATTAGGCTCTAAAATTAGATTTAATGATAAAACTTAGGCGATGGAAAATTTGTCTGCTAATTTCGAATAATATGTATTTTCTTTGCAGTTATATATTATTACTTAATAATAAAATGGATATTATTTAAAATTGAGTTAATATGAGTTGTATCATACCCCACTTCTGTAATCTGAATATCTCAAAAACGATACGTAATGCAGCACTTTGAGGGACATTTTTTGCAAGAGTTGGCCTAATTTGCTTCGGGTACAAAAATCCTGTTCCCTTTTGTAATTGATAAACATTTAATTGCAAACCCCTCGAGGGTTCGCTTTCGCTCTCTTCTACAACACCTGAATGTCAACTTAGTACCAACGCTTCCTAGGGGAGAACCCCGCTTTCCTCCCTGGATACGCGACGAGGTCCGTTGCAACCTTGGGCTCGCATCCATGGCGAAAGTTACGACCCCTGTACCCGTGTATCGTTCTGCTTTTTTAGAACTCCAGGCGCAATTCGGAGATTGCGATTTTATCTATACAGACGGATCTAAGAGCGAACTTGGAGTCGGATGTGCTTTTGTTTTTGGGCGCAGGAGTTTTACTTTTCGTTTACGGTGACAGTGTTCGATTTTCACCGAGGAACTTCTTAGTCTTTACCAGGCGATTTTATATATTGAGCGCCATTCTTTGCGTACCTGCGTGATCTGTACAGACTCCCTCAGTGCACTGCAAAGCTTCTTGACGCTGTACAGTTACCATTCAGGATAGAGTTCACTGCCTGGCACTCTCTGGCACCAGGATCACCTTTGTGTGGACGCCAGGTCATGTGGGAGTGTCTGGCAATGACGCTGCAGATGCCGACGCTAAATCTACCATTTGCTCCCACAGTGCTTACTATTCTCTTGTCCCCTCTACTGATTTCTCCTCATTTTTACGCCAAGCCCCTAAAATACGTTGGCACGATGAGTGGACAGCTTTGCGTGGGAACAAACTTCGGGCGGTTAAACCCCTCCCGATTGCCTGGGCAACCTCTGCCCGAGTTTCCAGGAGGGAAGAAGTCATTTTAGCCTGCTTACGTATCACTGTCGTTTTAGCCATGGCCACTTGTTGCGTGATCAACCCGTATCTCTGTGTGACCATTGTGACGTATCCCTAACGGTACGTCACATTTTAACTTCATGTCGGTTTTTAAGTCTATTACACGCCAGTCTCTCACTGCCAGCCACTCTTTCTGCCATATTGGCAGATAGCGCCCATGCTGTAGAAGGGGTGCTAGCTTTTATCCGGCAGAGTGGGTTCTGGCATCTGCTCTGATCCGTTTGAGGTACTTTTTGGTTGCCCTTTTTATTCCGCTCCTTTTAACCTTTGCCTTCTGCAGTAACCGACATCTGCTTTTAGTGTTTTGTGGTTTACATTTTAGCCTCTGATTGGTACTCTGTCTTAAGTGATTTTACGGTTTTAGTGTATTGTGACTTTGTGGGTTCGTGAAATGAAAAGTCCAATTACACCACTCAAAAATGTTCTCTATTTCCACCGACTTACAGTTAAACACTTGCCAATTACTCAGAATTACGTAATGCACACAATTACGATTCACCAGCTCGTCCGTTACAATTCCACTTTGCTCTCGCGGTTACGTACAATCCTCCGAAGCACGTACACAGTCTTCTCGTCCTTACACTAGCGCTGCACTCTTACGCTGCTTGCCAAGAACTGCCTGACTCACTCATTGAAGCCCCTTTTTATAGGAATATCACTGTTTTTTCTAGAAGTCTCTGGTTTCCGTGAATCACCGCGAAAGTTCCAGAGGACAGGGGAAGTGGAAAGAGGCGGCCAGCGACAAGTGACATTTCCCTAATCACCCCTCAGTTAGTGACTGAGATTAATGGGAGGGAGTGGCTCGGCTGCCTCTGGTCCCTTCTCAGCTGTCGTTGGTTTTGCTTTCCGCTAATTGGGTGACAGTATTGTTTTGAACTGTCTAGACATTTTAGGGTTGTCAGGGTGCTGATTACCTAAGCGGTTGTGCGCCCTTAACCCCAATACTCCTCCTCCTCCTCCTCCTCCTCTTCCTCCTCCATTTAATTGCATTGTACCAAAGTTTTGGAAATTTTGAATATCAATAACTACTGCCTTTAATTAATAGTAGTAATACAATAATTGATTTGGAAGTTCATAAATATTGCCAAGTAGACCCGAATCTTGATGCAAGCTCACTGTTTAGTCCTTATGCTTCATCTGGTGCTTTGTACTCTCAGTCTATTTGGTTTTGTTTACTAGATGCTTTGCTATAAGTAGTCCGATGGCCAGCTCTGTGAATGCAGCGCATAGAGCTAAAACGATGATGGTCGTCTCATGGGTACTGGCTACCATCTGCAGTAGTCCACAGGTAAGCACTTTTGTTTATATGTATTTGCTTTTGCAGTGTCTCAACTTGTTAATTTTAATAAAAATAATAAATGAAGTGCAGAATACAATGTGTACTTGAAGCAGACATTGCTAAAATGCCACATGTTATAAGGTGACTGTGTACTTAAGCCTCATGGGAGACCTTAGAATGGGTTCTGGGTTCGATTCTAGCTTCAAGTTGCAAGGATCTACTGGTTCACCCTTCTATTTCTTTATTCCCTGCCATATTTCCGCCGACAAAGAAGCTCTCTCTCTTTCACACATACTCACACACGCGCGCGCGCGTTTTCGTACTGTCTTGTGTACTGTTTCTGTTCTTATACGAGCGTGGGTGAAAAAGTAATGCCTCCTATTTTTTTTTCCTTTAATTGCCACGAAAATTGAATCCAATTTACATAGCTTGAAAACTACAACATTGACGATTAATTTGTCACTATTCAATATAATCTCCGCCCTTTTCCACAGTTTTGTTCACCTTTTAACTAGGGCGTGTATTACAGTGTGGTCACACGGTCTTGCTTCCTAAGCCATTGACGCACGGACGTTTACACAGCTTCCTCATCTTCAAAACGAATCCCACGATAAGCTTCCTTTAGTGGCCTGAACAGAGTTCAGTCTGTTGAAGTGTCAATTCATGAGATACAGATCTACAGCTTCTGTGTGATTTTGAAAATGTCTTAATATGGCGATGTACGGTTTTTCAAGTTCTTTCAAAGCCTACGGGTACTTTTTTATGGATTTTCTCACAAAACTTGGCGTGTATCTTCAATATTCCATACTTAAGGTCTTCCAGATCGTGGAATAATCGTGCTGGTGGAACGATTACCATGGATTTATCTTTGTTAACAGAAATCTCTCAGATAAGGCACTGATTATTCTAGTAAGAGTGAGAGCGGAACTGCCGCGCCACCCGGCCGTGTGCTAAGTAACAGTGAACGCATCACTTCAGCCAATGGAATTCGCAGAAATCACAAATGACAGATATATGTTCACTCCACGTGGAGTAATCAGTGCTTTACCTGAGAGGTATCTATTATGAAAGATAAATCCATGGTGACGGTTCCAGCAGCGCGACTATAAATGTTCAGTAATTTCGTCTCCATTGTTGAAAGTGAAACCATCGTTGTGCCACACGCTCACCAACGACTCCTCCTTCCACTTCCTATACTCTTCGAGCTGCAGGAGTGTTTTTATAATCTTGTTTCTAGTAGTGTTTTAGAAGGACTCTAAGTCATACTTTGTTATCTCCATTTTGTGATTGTTTATTAACAACTGAAGACTCATACATCCTCGCAATGTATGCAACTAGCCATGGCATCCTGGAAATAGCATTGCCAAACCAAAGAAGCCCAATAAATTTTCCAAAATACCAAATTAAAATAAAAAACTTACATTACTTATGGGGAAACCTTTTATTTCATACTTACACGCTTCTCAACTCTATTTTCTTTATCGTCTTTCTAGCCACAAGTAAATTTGATGGCTTTATAACTACAAGTGTTCTTTTTTCAGTCGTTTTCTTTTCTTTTCCATAGCTAAAACTCACTTGCCCCTCTTGCATTATCACTGATTGATATTTCATTTTCCATTAATCAACTTCTTTATAACTTTCTTTATAACTCGTAAGAGCATTGAAATGTTTCGATCTTTGACACAAACGTTCCCCTTTAAGCGAGGTTACTGATCATTCTGCCTAGCCTTTTGTTTGTCTCATGGTCAAGCTTCGACAGATACTATACCCTATCGGTGCTTTCTACAATATTCCTGTCTTTATAAATGATTACTATTTTCTAGCTACGCTATTGTTGCTCTCTTTACTGTTATTTCCTCAATTATTGCCTCAGTATCGTTACTGTTCGTTGCTGCTTCCTGCAGTGTACCCACCTGTTAGATTAAGTTTGTTTCCCTCTCTTGCTCTCCATTTTGTGTTTAAATTGTAACAGAAAACTTCTTTTTTTAATTAACGTCTTTAAGCCGGGTCGGTCATATCAGACGATGAATGAAATGCGTGAAATAATGCTCAAATGAACCCAAATATAATTATTGAAGTAATTTTCTGCAATACTTTATCAATATTACTAGAGTTGTCAATTTTACAAAGAATACTTGATGCAATAGTTATTTAGTTTTCACTTAAGCACACACGCAAACCATGCATGCTATATGCATAATAAAAAATATAATTTCTGCACTATTCAGGATAGACAGACACAACATACGTCTGTACTCGTCGATGGTCACATTCAGAAGGAAAATTCCTTAGTTAGTTCTCCTTCTTGCTCGTTCACGTTGCTATGGTGATTTAAAATTTGTTGAATTATTTTATCTTAATTTCTTTTTCAATATTTTCTTTTAAACAAAATTAAATAGTATTTTATTATAAACAATTTTTCATTAGAATTAACATTGGTTTTGTTTATGTTTATATAATTGTTACTATTTACCGTTCTTTACCGCTGTCATTACGTCTCATTCAATTTTCAACTGTCACCTTTAATCTCGTATCTTTTCTAACAATTTTAATTTTTTTAATTTAAACACAAAATAGCCGTTATTATTTAAGTTAATTGATGAAAATTAATCATTTCTTCACATTAGCCTATACAGGCTAAGAGTTTTTTTGATTGATAGAGTCGAAAAATACAATGCCATGGCCGGGATTTGAACAACGGATGTACTGGTTTTCGTTCACTCGCTCTTACCCATTGAGCTACCATGTCCAACGTGCCGTCCTGACATTAAATTATCCATTTGACTGGTATATTTCCCCAGTAAACCACTAGGGGCTCTCGCATTCGAGATACACCGTTTGTGGTGACTTACTATCGTAAGTACTTGAGTCCCAGGCTTCAGCATTTAACTCTTATTATTTTAGTTAATTGATGGAAGTTAATAATTTCTTCATACTAGCCGTATATAGACAGAGTCAATATACGAGTCAAATGGAGAATTTAATGTCATGACGGCAAGTTGGCCATGGTAGCTCAATAGGTTAGGGTGACTGGACGGAAACCAGGGAATACCTGGTTCAAGTTCAGGCCATGAGATTCAAGTTGACTTTATCAAAAACTTTGATCTATATACGGCTAGTATGAAGTAAAGGTTAATTTCCACAATTAACTAAAATAATAAGAGTTAAATGATGAAGCCTGGGACTTAAGTACTTACGATAGTAAGTCGCCACAAACGGTGTATCTCGAATGTGAGAGCCCCTAGTGGTTTACCGGGGAAATATACGAGTCATTTGGAGAATTTAATGTCAGGACGGCACGTTGGCCATGGTAGCTCAATGGGTAAGAGCGACTGGATGGAAACCAGGAGTTCCGTGGTTCAAATCCCTGCCATGGCATTGAATGTTTCATGTCGACTCCATCAATCCAATAAAATAACCGTTTCATCTTTTATTCAGAGAGGTTAAAGAATGTATTTCCATAAAATATTGATATCGAACTTTTGGATAAAATATCAGACTTCCTCTAAATATCGAAGATAAGAGTTAGAGAAAGTAAAATATTAACTTTTATCACGCTAAAGCAGAAAAAAGCGGAATATTTTTAATTTGGTTGAAATTTATACAAATTTAAGAACATCCAGAAAAGCTTGTTAAAATTTTACGTTCATTATAATTATTTCCGGCAATGCTATCGCCAGAGGTAAGAGTTTTTGTTATTAGATATTTGTTCGCGAATTTTCGCGAATTTTTCCTTTTTTCGAAAATAATATTTTTTAGCAAAAATGAGAAAATCTATATTACTTTTAGTTTGCACAGAAAAACTTACATTTATTACAAATTGCATAAATATAACTTTAATTTAACATTCTGTCTTCATAGCATGAAGCTAGAAGTCATGAAAAAAGGTTTACAAACTTAACAAAAGCAAGATAAAATTTAACACTTAACAAATGCAATACATTGAGATCATCATGCGCACTGAAATAACAGCTAAGCGGTGACCACAGCATCCGACCGGTCCGTGATACTGAGAACTGTTTGTCGTGTGCTAACTGGAAATGTTATTTATTGGATACCACCGTGCACAGTAAAAACTCCTTTTATTCTGACTAAAGGTACTGAGAAGCTACTCCCAGACATTACATTAACATGAAAATATTGTCCCTCGGGGCTTAAGAATGTGTTCCGAAATGCCCGAAAGTTAAAAAAAAAACGAATACAAACAATACCTCACTGAAAACGACCCAGATTTAGAAGCTGAACTGTCTCCATTGCCTGTACTGACACGCTGGTCTAGCTAGTTTAGTTCAGTAGTTTATATTGCCAGCTATTTTGATGCAATTGTCGATTTCTTTTCCAAGAAAGGAAAAGCTTTCAGTTCCTGCGCAAAATTTGTTAAATGATCACTTTTGCGATGCCAAGTGCGGCAATATTGCAAAGGTACAACAGCAACAATATTCGTTTCTGCAAATTACAGATTGATAACAGATCCAATATTAGAATTTCAATAAAAACCCTGTGGCTCATGTTGTTTTAACCCGAATTAAGTCTCTAACAGCCAAATGTGAAATATTAGAGAGTGGTCACTTTGGAAACAGAGTAAGTGCACTTGTAGATCATATCATGGATCCCAGTGTTAGAGAAACAGTAGAAGAGAATCTATACTCTACCGTTCTAAGAAGCACACTGTTCCTGTGAGCGATTCCACGAACAAAACCTAACTCAACTCAACTCCATGCTGGCGGGCTGTTTGGAACAGCCCGAAGGGTGGTCAAATCGTGTACCTGCTCTTGGAAGAGCTTAACCACGTAGTGGCGGGATGTGGATGTTGCAGAATGACGGGTGTAGTTTAAGTGGGAGTAGTGTAGGGAGGTAGCATGTTGCTCCTCAGGGAATGATGAACCGGGTGCTACGGGCAGCGTGCACCGCTGGTGGGTTAGTTAATAAACTAGGAAGAAGGTATGTATAATTTTGAATATTCCAGAATAAAATTTTGGATTAGCTGAAATTTAATTTAGGCTGGAATGGAGATCATGTGGTTACCGGTAATGACCGCAAGACATGCGGGGTAACCGGTATAACAAAACCTACAAAACAGGACCTACTGATAAGCTACTCTTGTGCATACAACTTGTTTGAATGTAATGTGACGTAACACATGGACGAAAGTGTCACTGATGTCTATCACGCTTGTGCACGTGGGCATAGAGTAATACAAAAAGTGTTTCTTACGACGGATGCAGTATAACAGTTTGCTGCCGTGTGTCTTTGTCTAAACTGAACTCCATTATGGCAAAAGAAACTGATCATTTGTTTGAGCCTTCTAGGCTACTTACTAAATCAAGATTTAAATCATGTAATGGCAGCATTTAAACAACTAAATGCATTTAAAACCAGTGATATTACTTGTGATTCTGATTTGTTTCTTTGTTACAAAGAGCTTTGTGACATTGTTGAACAGCAAAGCCATTATGGTAACGATAACAGATTAGATGTAGTAAGCTGATTCTTACCACAATTTCTATGAAAAGTCCCTCCAATGTCTTTGGTTGCCGATGTCAAACGCTGACAGTGACATATAAATTAGTTGTGACAGACAAAAGAACAAATATGAAAAGCGAAAATATCACAACTTGTTGTATGCTGCAGTTTGGCGATGTCTGATGTGTGATATTTGATCTTATTCATGTTACCTACTATTTGCTGATTACAAATAAAATGTTTTAATTTGGAAAAAGGGGTTTTAACAGTTGTGATACTCTAGTTACCTGTTACTTTTCATTTCAGCCATGTCATTACTCATTAATTCTTCCGAAAATTTGCGCGAAATTAATGCAAATTTATGTTTAAAAAATACAAAACACCACGAATTAAAATTATTAATGCGAATTTTATAAATAATTGTCTTGCCTCTGGCTATCGAATTGTTTTCAGCTCAAAACAAGCTCACTTAAAATTCGGTGCTATTTACACATTTAACTTTCACGTTTCTTTTGGAAACCGCTCTAACATTGACCTATATAGTACCATAAATACCAAAATCTTAAAAGACTATATGCAAACATAGTTTAAATTGATTTCCGACGCATATAACTACGCCACCTTCTCAATTCTCTTGACACTGAATAATGCGTATTATAAGCCACTCATTAATGTAATGGAAATACCATGCCAAGAGTCCTGACAAATAACCTCTGTTAGTGCAATCTTCATCACAAAATGGCAAAGCTACACGCTGGCTTCATCGCTTTAAGTTAGAGAAGAACGCTCGATAAACCTCATATATTTTCATATTTGCCAAATTTTACGTGGAAAAGTTTTACAGCTGTATAGCAAAGAAAATCTTTTATGTTTTATGGTCAGATTCAAAGTGTTAAAAATTGTCACCAGTGACATGATAAATTATTCAATTACATTGCATTATATTGCGATTTAAGATTACGTGCTAAATGAACTGCATCAATTGGTATACAGTACTATGACAGGCCAGAGCTTATCTGTGTGTCTATCTTTCATCATGATCTGGTCCCCATTTCACTGGCTGCAACAAATGGACTTAATTTGATGAAAATAAATACTGATAAAGCAATATTACAAATATTTAGCTTAAAAAAGAAAATCCCTAAACTAAATCTACAGTTCAAGAAAGCAAACCTGAAACAAACATATGAAACAAAATATTTAGGAACATTTTTCGATTCAAAATTATCTTGGAGGCACCATATTGAAGCAGTAGTAAACAAATCAACAACAAAATGTCCAATTTTGAAAAGATTAGCTGGAGTCAAGTAGGGCAGTAATCGGGAGACACTGAACACCACATACAAAACATTCATCAAGCCAATACTTCTTTATAATGTAGAGGTAATAACTACAGCAAACAGTTCTAACATAAATCACCTAGAAGTATGCCAAAATCAGGCCCTGCGACTAATAACCGGTGCAGCAAAATCAACTCCAATCACGGCAATGCAAACCTTAACTCGGAACTATCCAATACATCTAACTTTAGAGGAGCAGGCACTAATACAACACGAAAAAATGTTGCGATTAAAAACAACAAAATGGGAGAAAAGATTACTACAACCAATCAAGATGAAAACATAAACAAGTTTCCTACACAAAGTTACAGAATTAAAAACAGATCTGAAGCTTCCTAATTCTAAAGAAAACATTTTAATCAAAGAAAACCCACTGAATTTTGAACCAATTAATATTCAGTTAGATTTAGAACAAGTAGTTACAAAATCTGAAACTTCCAAACCTGTACTAAAAGCACTAGCATTAGAAACTGTGAACAATAGATACCCACCTGAAGAATGGTTACATATCTACACAGATGGATCTAACTTGGACAACAACTCAGGAGCAGGAATTAAGTGTGCACTGTTCTCATTCTATCAACCAGTAGGATACCACACAACAAATTTTGATGCAGAAGTAACCGCTATTCATATTTCACTCCAACGCCTTCTATACAGAATAGATAAATTCAAAAATGCTGTCATACTTTCTGATTCTAAAGCAGCATTATGTGCAATAAGTTCATATAAAATGAGGACAATCCAAATTAAAGAATGTCACAAAATGATCCAACAACTTCAAAAACTACAGAAAAGAATTATATTGCAGTGGATACCTGCACATTGTGGAATTGCTGGAAATGAATCAGCTGATTTTCTTGGCAAAAAAGGTGCAAATTTAATTCAGAACAAAAGTAAAAACTTGCCCTTTACATCCATAAAAAGATTAATCAAAAGCAAATATAAAAACAAACAAAACCAATCAATATCTAACAAAGCCAAAGATAAAAAATGGAACATTTTAATTAACTAATTAAGTAACAAGGAGGCATGGAGGTTAAGAGCTATCTGGCAGAGCAGAAGACCAGGGTGTCATGTAAGCCAAGGTAGCAACAAGGCAAAGACAAATAAATGTAGCCAAAAGTTGTAAATTGTAAAATGTTGGAATATGCAATAAAATAAAATGCTAACAATAAAATACTACACAGGTTGTTGTATCATTTTGCAACGTACCTTAGATTACATTTTCCTAACTGAGGAAGCAGCAAGGAAATTACTCTGGAAAGTATACAAAACGTTTCGTTATGGAGACTGATTCAGTCTTCACGCTAGGCAACCACTCTTACACAGAAGCATGCGTGCTACATACTCTGAAGGGGTTCTTTTCCCTATAACTAGTCCGTTTGACCGATGAGCCTCAGGACTCTGGTGTGCAGTCACATTCGAACCCCATCTCAGCATGTGTATTTTGTCCCTAAATATCTGCGTGCATGTTGTAAATAGAGAATAAAAGGAAAACAAATGCGATAACGAACAGCGCAACGGAAGCTACAATACACTGGCTTGACATTTCTCTCCGTAACTTTGTAAGAAACAACTGAAAGTGTATTCATGTGACTTTCTCCGTCCACTGTTTTGCTAACTATACACAGCTCTTCCTATCCACTACTTGTATAGGAGGAATACAGTACGCTAAAAGAAAGATAAGGGGTCGTTGTGAGAGGTCTTTGAAATTCCTTGCTTCTTGCTTAACCTCTAGAAAATTTAAAGGGCGACTTATCACAAAAGTTAAACATATATTTCAAAAATAAAACCAAATAAAAAAGAAGCCCCCATCGTTGGTGTAGATGGTAGCGTGTTTGCCTTACGTTTAAGAGGTCCTCAGTTCGAATGTTGGTTAGGTGAGTTATCAGTGTAAGGTCTTTTCAGGCGTTTCCTCTTATGCTGAAAGAGGAATGTTGGGTGACTCTAAGCTCTTTGGACCCTGGGCTCATTTGAGCATTATTTCACCCAATTCATTCGCCGTCCAGATATGACTTAACTTTGGAGGATTTAAATTTAAAAAATGTCGAAAATGATTAACGCCACAAATATTTAAGTGGTATAAATTATGAGCTTTAAATATATCGGTATTATTTGTTTAATAATTTTGTGTCCATTACTTACGGTTTACAAGTTACACAAAATTCATTCGGAATGCAGAGGACTTCACAGAATATTCCCAGAAGATTCAAAATATACATATTTTGCTTTTTTGTATTGTCGCCAATTGCATTGTTGGTTGGTGCCGCGGCCGCAAGCAGCAGTTGGCGCGTGGGCAAGCGCTAAACGCTTGCCGAGAGAGAGAAAGGGACAGAGATAGACTGGAATTTCCCGCTGCCATCGTGATTGTTATCGAACGGTCTACTGTATTATAGAACAATGGTTGGAGGTATGGAAAGCCCCGCAAGTAGTCAGTTGCGAGTTGCAGTTGCTAATTGAGTGTGCAGCTGTGTGGACATTTGAAGGTACTGCAGTGAATTCTTTTGTTTCCTTACGTGTGGCAGACTACCTTGAGGACTGTGTTTGTGTATGTTACGTCATTTTGCTGCTGTAAGGGATGTACAAAGCGACTTTATACTGAAATAAAGAGCATTTTAAATTTATGCAAACAAGACTTTTAATTTTACTAACACACAAAGTCACAGTATGTTAAATAAAAATTATTATAGGCAGTTTTAAAAAATTACAAATATACGATGACGTTCCTGTAATGGTAGTTAGGAATGCGGACATTTTCTTTAGAATTTTTGTGTTGTATTTTTGGGAAACAAGTATGACATTTAAGACCTGAAGCTTTCCTGGCGACGAATATGCTGAAGTTGTTCTTGGGAAGCAAGCCAGGTGAAAAGACGATTAGATATCAACGTTTCGGGAGTGTACATTTCTCCCATCATCAGGATATTTATTAAATGTTATAACCACAAATGAATCACAAATATAAACAAAGACAAAACACTATCAAAATTCGCATTACTGTACAAAAGACTGGTTTCAGTCAATTATATACCAGGTCAGGAGATGGCGTGAATATAGAAAATTAATTAGTTCAAAGAAAGGTAACTACTTAACTTGATTATCCAGCTGTGTTCCTTAAGTCGACGGATTTCCATTTTAAGGCCGGTTTCCAAGAGGAACTGAACTGAAATCCAGTAGCACGATTAAGCGTGCTGCTCTCGGAGGAAATGACCAAAGCCTCCTTAATTCTCCGCTCCCAGTAACTGACCGAATTAATTTTCTGTACTCACGCCATCTCAAGACCTGGCATTTAATTTACTGAAAACAGTCTTTTGTTCAGTAATGCGAATTTTGATAGTGTTTTGTCTTTGTTTATATTTGTATTATATCCAGTATTTCATTTGTCGTTATAACATTTAATAAATATCCTGATGATGGGAGAGATGCACACACCTGAAACTCCGATTTCTAATCGTCTTTTCACCTGGCTTGCTTCCCGAGAACAACTTGAGCAAGTATGATATTCGAACTCTTATTTTTCTTGTTCTTGTTCTTCTTTTGAGTTGTGCTGCTCACAGACACTCATATACGAGGGCTGTTCAATAAAGAATGATCATTTTTTTACGGTCATAATTTTTCGCACTAAAATTCAAATTCATTATATTTTGTTAGCTTAATGTGAAACAAACACACCGTAGTAGATTCATTGTTGGTGCTACTGGTTCCCGCCTGTGGGAACCAGGCAAGTTCAGACATGTTCAGTATCGCCTACCGCTGCAATGGAGGTAACATGCAGTTAAAGTTGATGTTAGAGGAAGATCCGGAGTTTCTTTCAAACGTAATCACTGCTGATGAAACTTGGCTACATCATTTTGTTCCTGAGAGCAAAGAGAAAAGCTCAGTGTAGAAATCTCCTTCAACACCAACCCCCCAAAAAAGCAAAAGTGGTTGCTTCTGCTGGGAAAGTTATGGCCATCTCATTCTTTGATATTCATGGAATGGTTTATCAGCATGTTATACCTGCACACACATCAGTAACTGGACAATACTACAGGGATGTCCTGAAAACATTGCAAGTCCATATCAGGCGCAAAAGACCACATTTCCGTGAAGCAGGCTGGATGCTGCACCACGATAATGCGCGGCCGCATATTGCCAATGTTGTTGCTGAATATCTTGCAAAAATCAACGTGAAGTACATCCCTCACCCTCCCTATAGTCCGGATTTAGCCCCATGTGAATTTTTTCTATTCCCTAACTTGAAGAAACGCCTTCGTGGGAGGCATTATCCATCATCAGAAGCAGTGGTGAAGGCTGTGGAGGCGATTTTGAAGGATCTCTCAAAAAATGGTTTCCAGCAAATCTTTGAAGACTGGCAGAAACGCTGGGACAAATGCATCGCATTCAGGGGAGATTATTTTGAGAAGTACCATCAAAATTATGAGGATGAGTAAAGGTACGTTGTCAACAAATATGTGATCATTCTTTATTGAACAGCCCTTGTACATACGTACATACGCCCACGGAACCGTTCCTAAAAAGGTTTTCTGTAAATTCAGGGAGACCTAAAACGGGTATTTCTGAAGAATAAACAATCGGTAACAATGGTGTGGATGGAATATAATGCTATCTCTAGTTATTATAAGTATACAGTACAGAAAATCAAAAGTGTAATCTTGAGGAAGCAAATGTTATGTGTTCTGTTAGACCTAAAGCTAAGTTTTTGTCTTGATCACTACAGGCTGTGTTGTTCCACGTAGAGGCACACCCGAAAGTGTCTTGGTACGTGCAATGTGTAGCATTCAATGTGTTCCCGTCTGAAATCCATGAACTGACCTATAACCTGTTCGGAATGTTCATCATGTATGGCTTGCCCCTGGTGGTCATCTCCATCTCCTACGTCGTCATCATGGTGGAGATATGTCGCCGGTACAATCTCTCACCAGATGGTATGTATGACTTTATTTATAGAATAGTTTGTATTGTTATTAACAAAACTGGTAACAATGAAATGAATACCAGTTTCTTTCACATATTACTCAATGCTACAATGCCATTTACACACACGATATGTAACAGTATTTTTGTTTTTGTGTTCGTGGGAATTGTAAATATATATAAAAATGTATGTAGTTGTGTGATTGGCCGAAGTAGTAGTGGTGTGACGTGGTGTGACGTGGTGTGATGACGTGTCAGTGAATCGGCCAATCACAAAATAAGGTGGGAATTGCTATGGGGACAAGAAAATCAATAATCTAAAAAAGTGTTAGAATCTTGCGTCTTGCTTGAGAACGAGGAAAGATGTTACGAGGATTGTAATTGTAAAGGAAAATTAATAAGATTCAAAAAGTGTTATTCAATATTTATAATAGATAAGAGTGAATCATAGTTCATATTATATAATTAAATAATATATTACAAAATTGGACTCATCTAAATTTTATTTTCACCAAAAATCCGCATCCACACCTGAGAAAAGATCTCACGACTCTCAGTATACTAAAACTCGATTTGGATCTTATAAAAAGTTGGCTTGCTTCTTATTAGTTGAAGATGAACGAAAATATAATCCCGTTACAAATGGCGCCCAACGTGGGGCTCGAATAGGATAAAGAAGAGGAGATTAAAGCATTGTGCAGCTCCGTGGGAATTTAAAAGGAAAGAAGAAAGAAGAGAGAAGAAAGAAGAAAACGAGAACTGGTTTAAGTGAGTGAAATTAAAAAAAAAAAAAAAAATAATAATAATAGTAGTAGTAGATTTATGTTGTTAAGAAATCAGAAAATAGTTAAAAAGATGGCGAGTAGAAAAGAAATAATAGTGGAAGGAGAAGCTACTGATAGTGTAGGAATGAATAGGGAGGATGCAAGATTAAGTATAGATAATGAGTCAATGTTGGAAAGAATAACAAGAATGTTAAGTAATTTAGATTCTAAAATAGAACAAAATGCAAATGATTTAAAATCAGAAATAGGAGATGTTAAATCAGAAATGAGTAATTTGGATTCTAAAATAGGAGATGTTAAATCAGAAATGAGCAATTTGGATTCTAAAATAGGAGATGTTAAATCTGAAATGAGTAATTTAGATTCTAAAATAGAACAAAATGCAAAGAATTTAGATTTTAGAATGAGAGATGTAAAATCAGAAATAGGAGATGTTAAATTTGAAATGAGTAATTTAGATTCTAGAATGAAAGATGTAAAATCAGAAATGAGTAATTTAGATTCTAAAATAGAACAAAATGTAAATGATTTAACTAAGAAAATGAATGATTTAGATGTAGGAGTAAGACAGGAACTAGCACAAAATGTGAGTAACTTAGAAATTAATTTATTACAGAAGCTAAAACAGGAATTAAAATCTGAAATTTCACAGGAGATTAGAGAAGGGAGAAAAGAGTGTAGGGATAATATGGAAAGGCTCATGCAGATTATAGAGATTAATAAGGATGAGAATAGAAAGGAAGTCAATGAGTTGAGAGAGATAATTCAGGAAACTAGGTTAGGTCAGGACATAGTGAAACAAGAAATAAGAATGGAATTAAACAAAGAGTTAGAAACATTTAGGATACAACAGGCAGAAATAACACAAAAACAAAGAGAAGAATTAGGAGATAAAGTAGAACAAAGAATCAATGTAATTTGTTCTGAAATGCAATTACAACACGATGAAAGTAAGATACAGCAAGAGGAAATAAAGTCACAAATTGATGAGATAAGTAAAGTAAAAGAAGAAGTAATTTTGCAAATTAAAGAGGTAAAAGAACATTTTGAAAAAGAAAAGGATAACTTAGGAAAATTGACACAAGTTGTAATTGCATTACAGGCTAGAAAAGTAAATAACGGGAAAGAAATGTCTAGAATTACAAATATAAACGATTGTGACTTACCAGGTGAATTAAGCAATCATCAGAAGTCTAGTGATGTAGTAAGTGAATGTAGTGATTTTGTGAGTCCAGATAATGATATTAATTATCACAGAAACACACAGAACATGTCCTCACACACACAACTCCACAGTCTAGGTCAAAATGAATGTGTACATTATTCACTAAATGATATTAGTCCATCAAGTTTTGATGAGGAATCAGGTGATAATCCAAAAGTATTTCTTAGGGAATTAGAAGAATATTTCCGTATTAAGAGAATTCCCAATGAATTTCGGATGGTAATAGTAAAACGCTGTTTGAAGAAAAATGCTCTTGAGTGGTTAAGGTTAACTTTGGCTTCACATGAAACATACAGTACTTTCAGAAATCTGTTTATAAATAGATTTTGGGGACCTGAGAGACAAAGAAGAATAAAAGTTGAGTTAGCAACGGGTAGGTTTGAGTTTAAAAAAGGGATTTCTATGACTGAATATTTCTTAAAATTAGCAAACAAAAGTAAGTTGATCAATCCCGAAATTTCTGAGACAGAAATTGTGAACATGCTAATACGTCATTATCCACCACATATCAGAAATCATTTAATTGTGGCTAAGCCTATCGATTTCTCTGATATGATTGAATTATTATCCGAATTTGAAGCACATAACCTCATTAATGATACTACATCCTGTGATGGTAACTATAATAACGTCCATATTGAGCGAGGAAGAAATCGACAGGAATCACAACCTACAAATAATAGGAATAATAGGACGAGTTTAAATTGGGGCGGGGCACCCGTGAGAAATCAAAGATTTGAAGGAAGAGGTTATGATCCTAGACGAACTTATGAATCTGTAATTCCCGGAACAGGAAAGGGAGTTCAAAATAATGTGCAAAGGAATTATCATAACAATCAGTCGATGAGAATTGGAAGAAATGATCACATAAACCATGTAAGATTTTATCGAGGAAATAATCAGCGAATAAGTAACTTTAATAGGGGTAGAGGTACTAGTTTATTTAGTGCAAATCAAAGAGATTTTAGGGGTGTGAGATTTGAAAGAAGTAATCAAAATGAAAGAGTCGAAAATACACAAAGCACAGAGAATGATGTGAATATAAACGATAGCACCAACCTAACCAACAATGAAAGTAATAATCAGAGGGAGACGGAAAACTAAAAACCAAATCATTTTGTGCTCTGGAAAGTGGTTCGGTGAGGATGACACAGGGCGAATTGAAAGTTGAAGATAACGGAAATAAGCTCACTCTCTTGCAGAAAAATAAGGAATTAGTTAACCCACCTCAGATAATTATTTACCTATGGGATAAAGAATATACAGCCTTAATTGATACTGGAGCCAGTTCTACTGTGATAAGTGAGAAATTGTTTAAAAATCTGTTAGCTAACTATAAAGTGGAATATTTAAATGTGTGTAATGTTTACTGCAGTACTGCAATTGGGAAGAAAAAGGATAGGATTAAATATCAAGTATTAATTAAGGGGCGAATAGGTGAATGGAATTTCAATTTCATTGCGTTGGTAATTCCACATTTGGCAAGAGATGTAATTGTGGGTAATGATTTATTATATGAATGGCAAAGTTTATTGAATTTCGAAATGCATGAAATGAAGGTTAAGACAGAAAATGATTTATTAGTAATAAAATTATTGGAAGAAGATGGAAGAAAAGAAGAGAATATGGATAATATAAATAATGAAAGGTTTTTTGTGGAAGATATACTTTTGCAAGAAAATGGTAATATTGAATACGAGGAAAATGAAAATTGTGGGAAGAGTTTAATTATTGATGGATTGCAAAATAATGTAACTGACCTTGAAAAGCATTGTTGCCAATTATATACAATACAAGATAAGAACGGCGGAAGCCAAGTGGAGGAAGAAATAGAATTCCAGAGAATATTACAAGTAAAGTTAGAAAACACATACAATTTAGACCAAGCGAGAAAAGAACAGTTGAAATTGTGTATATTAAAGAATAGAAAAGCCTTTAGTTCAAAACCTGGACTGTGTAACAAATACACACACACATTTAAAGTGAATGATACTGCTCCCTATACACATAAAAGCCGACCTTTACCCATAGCTATAAGACAAGCATTTCTAGAAGCAAGTGTGGATACAAGAGATTTGTAATCAACGGAGTACTTATTGTTAAAATAGTTAAATAATAAAACATGTATATTATTGTTAAATGTCAATATATTGTTGTATTTTAATTAATGTTCATTTATTGTTGTGTTTTATGTATGTTATATTTATGTTACAGTTCATTGTTGTAAACGAAATTGTTAATTGGGGCCATTCTTCGAAATATATGGAAACAGATTGTTAATTCCTTTATTTGGTTATTTTCCATATATTTCGAAGAGGGGCATTTGTAACAGTATTTTTGTGTTCGTGGGAATTGTAAATATATATAAAAATGTATGTAGTTGTGTGATTGGCCGAAGTAGTAGTGGTGTGACGTGGTGTGACGTGGTGTGATGACGTGTCAGTGAATCGGCCAATCACAAAATAAGGTGGGAATTGCTATGGGGACAAGAAAATCAATAATCTAAAAAAGTGTTAGAATCTTGCGTCTTGCTTGAGAACGAGGAAAGATGTTACGAGGATTGTAATTGTAAAGGAAAATTAATAAGATTCAAAAAGTGTTATTCAATATTTATAATAGATAAGAGTGAATCATAGTTCATATTATATAATTAAATAATATATTACAAAATTGGACTCATCTAAATTTTATTTTCACCAAAAATCCGCATCCACACCTGAGAAAAGATCTCACGACTCTCAGTATACTAAAACTCGATTTGGATCTTATAAAAAGTTGGCTTGCTTCTTATTAGTTGAAGATGAACGAAAATATAATCCCGTTACAGATACTTATGGCAGGTCATTGGGAGGTCTATATTGGCACTTGAATTAAAGCAGGACCGGCAATATGAGCACCCGAAGTGTGAAATACTTTACCCCTATAACCACCCCTTCCTTTTCCCTTCTATCTGGTACGTAAATAAACAAGTGTCGTGTGTCACAGTGACGGTCATTCGGGATTTGCACATAATCTAATGTATACTTTTGAACTCTAGGTTCTACTAGGAAAGTACGAATAGGGTAAAAGGCAGTAGTAAATATAAGGATGTAGCGACAATGTTAAATGGCTCATAAAGGTATTGTGAGGGAAATCGTTCACATTACTGACCTTGGCTAAATCTTAAGTTGACAAAAGCAGTTCTGTATAATTAAAATGTTTAGTACATTTTTTATAGAATAGTTGTTATGCAGTTATAAATACATATTTCCCTTAAGGATACCTACGAGGCATGTCCGTAAAATAAGGTCTCCAAGGCGCTGGAGCCGCGAGGAACGCAATTACGCGAGATCCGACAACACTGGCGTGTAGCTTGGTTTCACCCCTTAAAATCCCCACCACAACCATCCCGTTCAACCATTAGTCTTGGCTGGGCAGTCGTTTGCGATGGAGCTTCCTATCACTTCCCCCGCCAAGTGCGAGTTGCGTGTAGTGATCCGTTTTTTGAGTGCCAAGGGCAATACCCCCACTGAAATTCGTCAGTTATGCGAAATCTATGGGCCACAGTGTATGGACGTCAAAAACATGCGAAAGTTCAAAGACGGACGTACACACGTCCATGTCGAACAGCGTTCTGGTCGGCCTTCGGTTTCAGCCGAAACAATTGCAAAAGTGGAGCAAGAAATGCTTAAAGATCGGCGTGTGACACATCGCGAGCTGTGCGAACTTATCCCTGAAGTCAGTAACTCGCTCCATCACCGATTCTATTAATGCGGTAAAATCACAGATAAAAATGAACAACGTGTATGTGAAACATCAAGAGATACCGAGGATGGTTTCGACGTCACTGCGTAAATTCCAGTAACAATTCAACTTCATATCCTTTCGTCTTTGATTTAATACTTCAAAATCCTGTGTCTGTAATTAGAATGTTTATTGGGACTGTTTTTCTTCTATTATTGTGTTATCTATACACTGTGTTAATCAATTGTCACTTGCTTGCACACACTACAGAACATTGACTAAAATCATGATTGCCATATAAATAAATATTGTTGTGATTAGTGCATGGGGTACATTAATTAAGAAGTTATTTAAACCAATAAAGGTAGTATAAGGTAATGTATAGACGTAAGATTATGTGCATTGCTGTGGATAGAACCTTATAAACTTAATGCTGATTTTTACCTGGCGCGTAAATTGTCGTCTTTCTTCCAAATATTTTGCTTTAGGCAGCATTTCCTTGCTCCATTTGCCTTGACTGAGAGCGCTGCAGGATTACTACAGGCTAAAACTTTCAACCTGCTCTGTGTCCTATATTACCCCACCTAAATAATAAACATAGCTTTTCGCGTAGTGAAACATTAATATATTAGACAGCATAAAGACCCTTATGATTACATAGGCTTATAATTATTTATTTTTGAAAGATTTGTACCATGGTGATTGTTGCTACAGGCCTTGAGTACTTGTTTGCAGGAAACTTCCGTCGCTCAAGTATTCACTTCCTGGATAGAGCAAAGACTCGAACCCTGAAGATGGCCATAATAGTTTTTGTGGTGTTCTTGGTTTGTTGGACTCCCTACCATGTTATGTGTCTCTGGTAAGTCTTAGTTTAATGTATTACTTTCCTTTAGTTTTTACCTGGTACTCTCTTATTCTATTCAAATAGGAAGTAATTCTTATTTTTTATCTCTAGATCATGCAAAAAGAGCAGTTTGAAAGGCATTACATAGCGACCAGTTTTAAAAGACTTGACTTATCGCTTGAAACCGTTGTACTCCCACATTCCCTTGGCCCCACTCCCATTATCCCTTGCAATAAGATAATTTCTGCAAACCTTTATCTTCAGGAATATGAAGTAGATAGATGAATAAGCATTCGTAAGAATAGCTTGTACACGAGTTGAGAAAGTCATTTGAGTGCTACATGTCAGATTTTTATTTTCTTTCTTCACTTTCCATAAAATGATATAGTAATTTTGATATAAGCTTAATTCAGTTTAAATGATGTTTATTTTTAAACCTAGATTGTCCTGTAGGTCATACAATTCTATTATTTCTTGCGGTGATCGTTACCAGTAGGTAAAACAGCAGCGAAGAAGAAACATAACATTTCAGTAGGAAAATCAGAAAAAGGAAAATTTCATTTAATTTAGGAAAAAGGAAAATGAGAGGCAGAACAACTGGAGGAATGAAAAAAGAAAAAAAAATCAAACCTTAATCAAATGTGAAGCAGAAGGAGAAAGCAGATGTGCTTGGAAGAGCAAAAATAAAGAAATTTGAAGCTTCTGACATTTCAAAATCTCCCAACAAGGCTCTCAGGAAAGGCTTCTCTTGGAAAGGCTATGGCAAAAGTTAAAACAATACTCAATTTCTTCCCGGGAAGCAAGCCAGATGAAAAGACAATTAGAAATCGACGTTTCGGGAGTGTGCATCTCTCCCATCATCAGGATATTTTTAAATGTTATAACCACAAATGAAACAATGGATATAAGACAATTATAAACAAAGACAAAACATGTACAAGATGATACAAAATTGCCATGGAAAATAGCCAATTGGCAATTGGAAAATAGACAATCAATCTTCATCCCAAATGTTGAAGACATAATCAAAAGAGATACCAGCTGTAGCAGTTACTCCAGAAGCAAAAGAGGCTCTTAACAACTACCATGAACACAATGATATTCAATGCCTTCACTGGTGTGAGAGCCTTATTCATTATATATAGGTAGAAAAGCAGAAGGCAAGAAAGAGATACCTATTCCAATGTGTAAGGACTATGATACAATGAAGCACAAAATTAATATAATTTTCAGTTGAACTAGTACTTAGTGCTCCACTTATTGCTAGTATTTACCTAGAATGTGTTTCGTTAGGATCTTCCTAACATCATCAGCTGTTGTTGACTAATGGATGTTGGTTTGGTAAACTCCTTGGAGGTGATAGGTGCGTCTCTGTTGGTATCTTGATGAACTTGAAGTTTGGGTTTTCTTCAAAGGTAGTGTCGAAATTGAACAATTTTCTTTCATATTTCTTTATGAAAGAGATACACAACTTTTCCAAAAAGTCTTCAAAGAGCAAAACATTACTATGGCCCCACAGAACAAATTTAGTGTACAAAACCTTTTGAAATCACATAATACAAAGGAGATACCCACAAACAAACAAACAAACAAACAAACAACAGGTGTGTACCAGATAAACTGCAAAGGCTGTGACAACCTTTACATTGGAAAAACTAAAAGGAATTTGAACATTAGGCTTAAAGAGCATTTTAGGAACATCAGGAACAAAGAAATAGATAAACCAGTGGTAGCATACCAATTTTGGAAAGACAATCACGATATAGAATGAGAAATCCACTTATTAAAAAGTGTCCCAAATCCAGCTGTATTAACCACATGGGAAACCATTTTCATAAAGAAGTATGAAAGAAAATTGTTTCATTTCGACACTTCCTTTGAAGAGAACCCAAACTTCAAGTTCATCAAGATACCGACAGAGACGCCCCTATCACCTCCAATGAGTTCACCAAACCAACATCTATTTATTAGTCGACAATAGCTGATGTTAGGAAAATCCTAACGAAACGCGTTCTAGGTAATAAATGGAGCACTGAGTATTAGTTTGACTCAAAATTATATTAAGAGATACCTAATTTCAATAGTTATAAATAAAAGCGTTGTTAACAGTGAAGCTGATTTCCTGTATAAAGACTAAAATTGAATCATACCTTTTAAAACTTGTAATTTCACTCATGTCAGTGAAGTTAGTGAAGTTACAAGTTTTAAAAGATATGATTCAATTTTAGTCTTTATACAAGACATACCTAGTTTACACACTTGGTGAAACATATCAGCTATTAAAAAGTACATCCAGAGGTCGGAGAGAAGACTAGTTTCTCAAAATTCTTTACATTATGACCGTAAACCGTTTTCTTCATGCAGATACTCCAAACAACTTATATTTGGTGTATGTCATGAAATTAATTGGCTGGCTTGATCTGTTTCTCACCCATTTTCTCCCATTGTAGTTTAGAATCCATCAAGAACATGATGTGTGAGGATGGAAATATGGGCTGCATACTTCAGAGTTATTGTAAACACTACTGATAAAGAAGACATGCTGACTGAGGAAGTGTTTTAAAAACAATGGGCTACAAATGAAACAGGAAGATTGTCTCACATGACATTGTAACAAGGCAAGAAGTTTGAGCAAATTAAAAGACAAATTGGCCATATTCCTATCTCATCTTCATGCAAAGCATGCTTAGTTACAAGACTTTGAAGAATAAGAAAATTTGAGGGTATGAAAACTATTGATATTTAAGTATTTTAGTGAGAACTGCTCTTTTTAATATTAAGATGAAATCCAATCCGCACAATGGGGTGTAAACACCTGTATATTGTTTACTACCATGCTTTAATATAAGCATCAGTCAAAATAACCATGTAACTGTGTTAGATTATAGGGCACATGTGTTATATGCAGTGACAGTTTGTAGTGATGCAATAGTAAATAATTTCAAGCTTTCCCATAATGATAAATTCTTGTTGAAAATTACGGACTACCAGCCCAATGGTGTTGTTCAACACTTCAAATAAAAGATTTCATTAGCCTTCATCACTCTGGCTAATATCCGTGTTTATGGAACTTTGCATGGCAAAGCTACCTAAATATTGCTAAATAAGGATGCTAGGTTCAAAGTGTTGTCACATAACTCAACTACACATAATACCCATCAGTACAGTTACTGCTGCGAGAATTAGATCTGGTGGCATGGGTGACTCATGTGTACTCTCATACACTCACTTTGTAGTAAACAGATCCACTAACAGAGCAGATAAACAGTTCAAATTCCTCTTCCTCATCATGCCCTACTTGACTTCTTGTGGTGGGTAGACGGTACCCAATATGAAGCAAGTCTAGGTGTCAATTCAATGGAACATGATGGCGGCGGTTGGCATAATGACGCGAAACAGCAAACTACAAATATCTGCAAAAAATGATAAAAGTGAAACTAGAAGGGCATCGGGTGATAAATTAATATCCAATAGAAGTCAAATAAGTAGTGGTAGTAAAGGTAACAAAGGGGAGAAAGCGAACACGGAAAACTTAAAGGTGGATGATTTGCATGTGACGCTAAACGAGGGATCAACATTGAAGCAGTCTAACAAACGAATTACATCAGATACATGCAATAACGTAATTGCAGGAGTTACAAATTCTGAATTAGTGTCTAATTCAAGTGAGGCAATTGGCGGAAAGAACGTCGATGAGGATGAAATTTCTGGATTGCAAATTATAAATGCAACTCGGGACGCCGAAATAATAGCGTCTCTACACGTGGTAATAAATATGCTAAACAGAGATTTGCAAAACAGTCAAAGAGAAATATGTGCATTAAAAAAGGAAAATGCAGAATTTAAACGAGAAAATGATGAACTAAAGAAGAAGCTAAATGAAGATGCATCATATTCAACTGTAACGAAAAAAAGGAGAGCTGCAACTGAAACGAAGCATAACCTCAACCGAAAAAGTGGAAATATGAATAAGCATGAGGTTTTGGAAATAGAAGAGGAGAAAAACATAATGAAAAGTGAAGTGATAAGTGCCAATCAGTGTAATTCAAAAGATAGTGTAAGTGCTAGTAAAAAAAGAGTTCTAGTAATTGGTGATTCATTATTGAAATTTGCTGGTGAAGCATGTAGGGATGAAGGTTATGAAGTAAGATGTTTTCCAGGCATAAAGTTAGAGGAACTTCAACACAAAGTGAGTGAACTGAACTTGGAGAAACATAATCCTGAGGTGGTACTAATCCACGCTGGTACAAATAACATTAGACGGGGAGTGAGCGCTGAAGAAATAATGGGGGAAACAATGGACTTGATAAACTGCATCAGATGCATAGTGCCTGAAACTAAAATAGTAGTAAGTGGGGTATTAAGAAGGCGTGATGTAGGCTTAGGAAGAATCAGAAGAATAAATGAAAACTTGGACTGGTTGTGCAGAACAAAACAGTGCTTAATGGTAGATGGTAATTTTTGGGTAAGCAATTATGATTTTGGTATAGATGGAGTCCATCTAAATAGAAGGGGATCCTCAGTATTTGGCAATTTATTGTGTAATGTAGTTTCATCGGTGTTGAAGGGAAACTAAATGGCAAGGAGGTGGATGCTAATAGTTACTTAAACCCAGGAAGGGCTCATAAGCCACCAGTTGAAACATGCATGATAAAGAATATAAATTTGGGGGTGAGTAATATTTGTAACAATATAGGCACAAATCTACGTTTAATACATCAAAATGTACAATATGCTTCAAATAAATTAGTGGAAATAGAAGGTATATTAAATGAATGTAAACCTGATGTTTTGATACTGACAGAACATGGTCTTAATGAAATGCAGATTAAATATTACAACATAGAAAATTACAAATTAGTTACTAGTTATTGCAGACAATATCATAAAGGTGGGGGTGTTGCTATTTATGTAAAGAATGGGATACATTTTACTATATATGATTGGGATATATGTCATGAACTGGAAATGACCTTTGAAGTAGCAATAGCAAAGATACAAACAAAATTTGAAAATTATATAATCATTGGTCTATATAGATCCCCATGTTCCAAAGTAGATGACTTTTTGAACAATCTTGAGGATCTTTTAAATAAATTACATAATAAGAACAAAAATATAATAATTATGGGTGATCTGAATATAAATTCTCTTTCAAATACTAGTGAGTACAAAAAATTATGCGACCTTCTCAATAGTTTCAATTTATATAACACTATTAATGGACCAACCAGAATCACACCAAACACATCTTCTGCTATTGATCATGTGATAACCAATTTAGAATGTGGTAAATATGCTGTAACGGTAGAGGAATTCTGTATATCAGATCACTGTGCGCAGATTTTGGATATATTAAACAATGATAAAATTCTTGAACAATATAAGTATAAAACTATACGACAGACAACAATAAATCATTTAAATCTGATGTATGAAAGCTTAATGCAAGAAAATTGGGAAATAGTTTATAAAACACAAGACAGTAATTTAAAATGGGAACACTTCTTTAAAATATTAACAAGACACTTTAATAAGCACTGCCCCATTAAAAAAATTAAGGTCACAAATAAGGGACATCAACATATAAAAATACCAGTGCAATTAAAAGAATTAAGAAAAAAAATGAAAGATTACTATACCTTATTTAAGTATACAAACTTAGAGCTATTTAAATGTAAATACAAAAATCTAAAAAAACAATATTCATTAGCTCTAAATAGCTTAAAGAGACAGCAATATGGTAACAAAATAATAGAATCAAATAATAAAGCTAAGACAATTTGGGGGATAGTAAAAGGAAATGATACAAGCAAAAATAAGCAAGAAAACATAAAAATAGTTGAAAACGGTCAAACTATAAACGAGCCACACGCAATATGTCAGTATTTTAATAAATATTTTATTCACACAACAAGGGGAGAACAGTACATGATAGACAACATTCCTTACGAAATGCCAGAATGTGCAAACACTATATATCTGGAGGAAACTACAGCAAATGAAGTTGAAAAAATAATAAATAAATTAAAAAGTAAGGTGTCAGCAGGTTGGGATGGAATATCACCTAAAATATTAAAGCACTGTAAAAATGCATTGATCACTATTCTAGTACACCTTATAAATGCTTCGTTAAATAGTGAAAGTTTTCCAAATTCTTTAAAAACCAGTATAGTTAGACCAATTTTTAAAAAAGGGGATAAAACACAAATAGTTAATTATAGGCCAATAACTCTAATTTCTGTTTTCGCAAAAGTATTTGAAACCATATTAAGCTCCAGACTGATAGGTTTCCTAAATAAATATAATTTGCTTAGCTCTTCTCAGCATGGCTTTAGACACAATTTATCCACTACCACTGCAATAGCTGAACTCTATCATGAAATACTGGAAGGACTCGATAAGGATAATAAAGCTGTGGGAGTTTTCTTGGATTTATCCAAGGCTTTCGATAGTGTAGTTCATGACAAATTACTGAATAAGATACAAAAATATGGCATTAGAGGAAAATTTTTAAATGTCATTGAATCTTATCTGTCAAATCGTAAACAATGCACAGAAATATATTATCAAGAGCAATGCATGACAAAAGTTACAAGGTCTAACTACGAATTAGTAAGGATTGGTGTGCCTCAAGGATCTGTACTCGGGCCACTCCTGTTTTTATTATATGTAAATGATCTTCCTAAATCCTCAGAATACAAAATAATATCATACGCAGATGACACATCAGTTATTTTTACAAATAAAAATATAAACGGTTTGGAGAATTTAATAACTAAAAAAACACAGGATATATATGATTACTTACAAACTAATAACTTAAAGGTAAATATACAAAAGACTAATATGATCAGGTTCCAGCATCAAAACAACAGGTCTAGTCAAAAACTAAATGTAAAAATACATGATGAAACCATTGAACAAATAGAGAAAATAAAATTTTTAGGAGTAATTATAGATGAAAACATGTCTTTCAAACATCACATTGATCATGTAAGTAATAAAATTAGTTCTTATTTATATCTTTTAAGACGCCTAAAAGAGTTCCTAGATATAGAGCATTTAAAGTCAGTTTATTATGGATTAATTTACACACATTTACAATATGGGATTGAAATCTGGGGTAGCACATGTAAGGTAAACATTAACAGGTTATTAATAATACAAAAAAAGTGTATAAGATGTATTTATAATCTAAACAACAGAGAATCCTGTAGACAAACCTTTATAGAAGCCAATATATTAACTGTTATATCGTTATTTGTATATAAAGTAATCATGTTTGTAGTAAGTAAATCACACTCTGTATATATTAAAGACAGTCATATGTATAATACTAGATTGCTAAATAATTACTATAGAGATAATATTAGTAAACGAGCCACAGAAAAGGATCCCCTTACTATGGGCAGAATACTTTATAACAGGTTACCAAGTGATATTAAAGCTCTAAGAGGCAATAAATTTCAAAAAAGACTAAAAATGTACCTAATACAGAAGTGCCTATATAGTATTGATGAAATGTAAATATTTTATGATTCTTGACGATGCTTGAAACTTGTATGAGTCTATAAGCAAATAAATTGAAATTGAAATTGAAAATACTATTTGTAGTCTGTTTTTCACACTATGTCACTTACATTTTAATTCTTTGAGAGACTAGTTTTGGAAGCTGTTGCTTCCATTTTGAACCTCAAAGGCCTGATTAGGCAACAACAGACTGCAGTCAGATCTTTTAGGTTGAAAATGGAAGCAACAGCTCCCGGAAGTAGTCCCTCAAAAACTTTAAGTGTAAGTGAGGTAGTGTGAAAAACTGATCACATTTAGTGTCATGAATTAGTTTGGACATACTCTTACTAACTTCTTCCAAAATCATGTAAAATCTAGAGGCATTGAATTAATTAAAAATGTTATTTGAATATTGTATCCATCATGTGGAATGAATGACACAATGGTTGGATTCCAGGAGATAATCATATAGCGTAGTATACACATGATGTTTGATTTTATAGGTACTGGATAGATCGAGCTTCAGCGTTGGAAGTAGACCAGCGAATACAAAAGTTCCTCTTTGTGTTTGCTTCTACAAATTCTTGCATGAACCCATTTGTTTATGGTTATTTCAACTTCTGCTCTGGACATGCAAACAGCTTCTCTGGGAGACAGGTAAGTAATTCATTATGTCATTTTCAGTTTTAGATTACTAAATCTCACCTGTTCTATTTACGGTATTTCATTATAGACAAGTACAATTTTTGGAAAAAGATTAAGCAGTCCTTTTTAATAAATCTTATGATCCTTAAGAAGTGTAAACAGAAGAAAGAACAATAATGTAGCCTGCCTCAGTAGCGTAGATGGTAGATGTTTGCCTCACGTTCAAGAGGTCCTGAGTTCGAATCTCGGTCAGGGTGAGTTACCTGGATAAGGCTTTTCCGGGGTTTTCCCTTATCCTAAAAGACAAATGTCGGGTAACTCTAAGCTCCATGGACCCTGGACCCATTTGAGCATCATTTCACCCATTCCATTCATTGTCCGATATGACTTAATGTTAAAGGACATGAATTACAAAAAAGAAAATTATGTATTCAACATAATCCCAATATGTATGAGAGCATGTGGATAAAATAGGTAAAATGTGCATATCTAATGCCCAGGATAATTACTCCTTGTCACTGCCTATAGCACTAGGTGACATTCTATGTGTAATGATGATATGGGTAACCTCAGTAAACAAAAACATGCAAACTTTTAACGAACTACAGAATTATAGAAGCAGGAGTATTTTTATAAGCAAAACAAGTCGAAAATGAAGGGCAGACAGCATGAATCAAAAACTTAAGTTTATGTAAGAACTAGACCTAAGCCAACCTAACCTTCCCTGATTCATAAACTTGTATAAAAAATAAAAAAATAAAAAACTAACAAAGAAACTATCACTGTGTTCATACTTGTATTTGCTTGAGAGTTTGATGGCATCATCTCTGCTCTATGCGGGGCCTGTGCTCCAAAACTCTGCTCAGGAGCAGAACTGTAATCTCTAGAACTGAAGCCTGAGAAGCGCCGCATGCAACCACTTGCAAGTAGCTGCTGGACATCCCTTGTGAGTTCTGTGCCGGCGCTCCTTACATATGCCTGTGCATAGACCTTTGCCCTCAGGGGTAAATAATCTCTCCCGTGCAATGCTGTGTTATTATGCCTATATGTTCCTACGTATTCCAGACTCATTTTGAGGTACTTCCAGCTATACTCCACGCCCCACATAGAACGGAAATGATGTCATCAAACTCTCAAGCGAATACAGTTATAATTGCGCTGCTCGAATGGTTACCATGAATTATCTTTGGTAATAGATACCTCTCAGATAACGCATTGATTACTCCACGTGCAGTGAACATGTATCTGTCATTTGTAATTCCTGCAAATTCCATTGGCTGAAGTGATGCGTCCATTGGTGTTTAGCACTCGAACCAAGAAGCATAGCAGTTCCCCTCTCACTCTTACAAGAATAATCAGTGCGTTATCTGAGAGGTTTCTGTTAACAAAGATAAAGCCATGGTAACCGTTAGAGCAGAGCGACTATATGAGCATAATGATAGTTCCCTTGTAAGCTAACCAAAACTATGCTTATATAAAAAAAACTGGAGCTAAACTGCAGAAAGGAGTACCACAACTACTTACCTTTATTAGCACCACTTTTTAACAAAACATAACTTTTGTCCATGAACAAAATGCATAATAAACTAAACTTTTTAAACGCCTGTAACAAATGAAAAAATTACTATATTCTGGATGATAGTCATATTTGAATACTGTAACTTCTCCTTCCCTGCATTTCACTTTAACCACATTTTTAGAAATGAGCAACAAATACACTACATTAATAATTATATGTTGCATTAATAAATCTAATAAATTACCCACAAATTTGAGCGAATCAAACACTTTAATAGTCACAGAATACACGTGAACCAATCAAGTTCCGACTGCACCAGAGCAGCTAGTCCCCATCTACCACCACCCCTCACACGCAGCGCCAGCCGAGCCAAACACGAGATGACAAACTAGGTGTAAATATGGCCACATCTCCAGCTAGTGAGTCAGTTATGACTGAAACTTCACCCAGAAGACTCAGACCACGCCACCACTGATGATGTTCACTGCAGATGTGAACGAAACGTTTGGATCTTCCAACTCCAGCAGACCACGGCTCTTGAGCCCGGAAAATTCTTCTATCTACAAATTAGACTCTGGCCATGAAAGCTTATGACTATTCATACCCACAAATTGCCTTAAAATTGAAGAAACTGAGTTCTTCGGTTCTGAATCATCTGTTTGAATTTTTTTAATGTTTGACAGTACCTGTTTGCATTTGTTATCCAAGGATCCATGAAGTCATCCAACAATAAATCTTTTTGATCCCAAAACAGAATTGCCATGACTTTACCGGCAGACTTTGTTCTTTGAATTTTTGCAGCTTGGGTGAATCAGAATGCTGCCACTAAGTGATTGTTTTTCGGTCTCAGGTGTGAAGTGGAAAGCCCAGGTTTTATCACCCCTGACAGTTCAATCCAAAAGGTTGTCCTTTTCACATATCATTAAAGAAACTGGCAGGAAGTTTCAATGCATTTCCATTCGTCTTCTGTGAGCATTCTTGGGACCCATCTTGGACATACCTTCCGAAATTTCAGCACTTCAGCCAAACTCCTGTGCTTTCAGGAACCTCAGGAATAACAATGCAGAGCTCATCAAGTGATCACCAAACTTGAAGCAAGATTGTTCAATCTTTATGTTTGTGTCATTGAAAATTGGTCTCTCACTTCTTTCATCATGAACTTCAGTACAGCTATCTGCAAACTCTCTACAACACTTGCAGACATTTTTGACGTCCATACATGACTTGCCCTTGATTTCCATCAGCTGCTGATGAATTTTTATTGGTTTAACACCTTTTGCATTCAAAAACCGAATAACTGTGCAGACTTCACACTTGACCGTAGTGGCTAACTGAAGTTCCATTAAAACTCCCTGACAAATCAAGCCTGAATGCCCCAGTAGCTGTGTGGTAATTTCTGTAGTGATTGGAGGAAGCAAGGAGAGAAAACAAGAGTGGCCAATAGCCATGCAAACAATTTTTGTGTGACCCCACTGCTTTGGAGACCTTACTTTTGGGATTACTTCCGTAGCAAATAATTCTGGCAATAAGGTTAGAAAAAAGGTATCGCCTGAGAGGCCTTAGGCAGCCTATGTTGGGGCAATGGGTGGTTACAGCATCCATCTACATAGACATCGGTATGCAAGACCTGTGAGGTTGTCAGCTGCCTTCACCCCCAGAAATTACCCAGGTACTCATTTTTGTTACTCATTTTGTTCTGGTTCAGAAATGCGACCAGAAGGATTATACCAGGGAATAAATTCCAATGGTACCATAGGGAATCGAACCCGAAACCTCCTATCTTACAGTATAGTGCCCTAACCACTAGGCTATTACGCACCCCCAATAGGAACTTAAAAATAGTCACAATGACTGGCAATTATATAGCTCTAAATAAGACTAAGTATGCAAAGGAAACGAAATGATCTCCTAGGCCTTAAATATTCTTGGTAACAGATAGAGTCAACATGAAAAATTCAATACCAGGGCCGGGATTTGAACCACGGATCTCCTGGTTTCCTGGATCTATCAAAAACCTTAGCCTATATACGGCTAGTGTGGAGAAATGATTAATTTGCATCAATTAACTAAAATAATAAGAGTTAAATGATGAAGCCTGAGACTTAAGTACTTACGATAGTAAGTCGCCACAGACGGTGTATCTCGAATGCGAGAGCCCCTAGTGGTCCACCGGGGAAATATATGAGTCAAATGGAGAATTTAATGTCAGGACGGCACTTTGGCCATGGTAGCTCAAAGGTTAAGAGTGATTGGACAGAAACCAGGAGATCCGTGGTTCAAATCCCGGCCATGGCATTGAATTTTTCATGTTGACTCTATCTATCAAAAACCTTAGCCTATATACGGCTAGTGTGGAGAAATGATTAATTTCCATCAATTAACTAAAATTTTTGGTAATATTCAGATCAAAGAAAAGAAAATTGAACAAGTCAGTCTGGATAGGAAAGATGAAAGAGGAGATCTGATATATGGAAAGGGTGTAATATAAATTTAGGTTTAAGTCACTAAGCTGACCAGTGTTTATTGATGAGTGTCCCTGCCTTTTAGTCATTACATGACTTTGTCTAGATTGGTTCATTGAAGCCTTAAAGCCTTAAAGTTTCCTTTCTGCTAATAACAAGATTACGTATCATGTGATTACTAACAGCCATGCCACAAGAAGGCGAGGGATTGGACACAGGCTTTCGTCCAGGTGGTTCATCAGTGGCGGCTGGTGAATAAAATTAGGAGTGTGCTACCTATTGTTAAAAAAAAATTATTTACAGTCTTACTTAATGTCGAAGTATGAAGTCCATGTGGCGCTCCTTTCTATTACAAAACTTTCAATGACTCTGGTGTTAAAATCCTTCATCTTAAAGGCAACGCTCTTCTTCTTTGACAACATAATGCAATTAATTATACATGATAGCACATGCCTGTTTTCTTCAACTTGCTGGTTATGTTTCAGTCTCGCCTCCTGATATGCACGGCTTAACCGTGTTGCAATGTTTACATTGCCTAAAGTACTTAAATCTAGTACATTATTTAAATGCTTTACATTTTATTTATGCTTACTAATAAGCACATTTAGGTGACCTAAATCTGTCACTCCCATTGTGCTCCAAGCATCATTTGTTTTCAAAGAGCAGCCATGGAAAGTAGAACAGAGCACTTGTTTCTTGGCATCCGCATACCCACTTATGCTCATAGACTTTGGGGTTAAAACGCCTGGTGTAGAAATTATTTCTCCCTCCTTTTGCACACTGCGATATACAAGGGACGTCCAGAAAGTAAAGTTCTGTTTCAATTTATCTCCGCTGCAGTGCTGCAATCGCAGTTCCGCAGATGCGCGGTAGATGCTCTGTATCAAGGAGAAGAAACGTGCGCCATTGTGAGATCGCTGTCAGTCACATACGCTTTGTTGTGCTTGTTTACAATGTCGGTGTTGATTGAAAATTCCGCAGCTTGTGAAATCAGATCTGTGATTCGTTTTCTGAATACTAGTAAAGTGAAACCAATTGAAATTTATCGGCAAATTTGTGATGTCAAAAGGTGTTGTGTTTCTTCACAACACACGACCACACACTGCAAATGGAATGAAAAACATGCTACAGGGATTTGGCTGGGACGTGTTTGACCACCCCCGTACAGCCCTGACCTCACTCCTATCTACTTTCAACTGTTTTTGCATCTCAAATCTTTCCTTGGCTGTCAACACTTCAACAATGACGAAGAGCTGAAAGAAAATGTTTCCAACTGGTTGAAGATATAGGCGGCAAACCTCTATGAAGAAGGTATACAAAAACTTGTGCCTTGCTATGACAAATGCCTGCAAAATTTCAGCAGTTATGTGGAAAAGTAGTTTAAGAGTTGTAGAATTTTGTACAATAATTAATTTTATTACCAAACAGAACTTACTTTCTGGATATACCTCGTAATTAGTCCTGTAGTTTGCCTACCCTATTGATTGATTTGCACTTTTTCCTCTAGGGTTCTTTTAGAGAAAGGGTATCTGATTAAGCTTGTCACCAAATTCATGTTAGTGTATGCAAAAGACCTGGTGATCCCATCAACCATAACAGTATAACTTGAACTGCACAACTTTTTTCAGTAAGCCAATAATTCGAATTGTAAATAAGGAAAGCCAGTAGTGCCAACATACATTCCTGACTTCCGCCTGCAAGCAGATACCTGCAAGAGCACTTTTAGCAGTAGTAGTTTACTGTAACTACTGCAGATGGCACTGAAAACACTACAGCAAGAAGCTGAAGCTTCTGTGCTCTGTTTGGCCGTAGCACAATCCCAAGCAAAAGCAGCCAATCAGAGGAGTGGTCTCAAAGCAATGCGCCACTATGTCAAGTTTGTTCATTGGGCAGCATTCCCGCAAACACACAGCTCTTCGGTGTAGCACAAATAGTGGCCACGTGTTACTTTAAGGTGTCTGACAGTAATCCTTGTTTCTTGCTAGCGCGCATAAATCTGACAGATGCAAAGAAAACATAGATATTCGCTTCAGCAAACTATTGTGCTGTAGCACATAAGCATGAAATAGGCATTTTGACATTTAGAATACAGATAAAACTTGTATTACTTTGGAGCAACAGTTGTGTAATTATAGATATGATTTGAATGTTTACAGCCCGTCCAACTACATAACACACAGTGCATGGCAGTATCAATGGAAAACAGTCGAAGAGGCAGTAATGGCAGCAGCATCTTTCGCACCAGTAGTATCCAGAGTATGACTTGGAGAAGCAACCGCTATGAGAGAAAGGACAGCCAAGACTCGATTCGACCTCCACTAAATCATAACCATCTGTGTCGTAGTGGAACAATTCGACATAACAGTGTTGGTACACCTCCCGGTCGCTTTATCACACACCCTTCAGGTCCACGTCCAGTGGTGTTACGTAACAACAGTGCTGATTCAATGCCCAAACCCAATTTGCAGAATCTGGGACTTCACAACAAAAATGGCACACATTCTGTACCAGTAGCTGTTATTGATACTACAGAGAAGGATGCCATAGAAATAAATAAACCAGAGCAACTGCTAATCACAGACATTCACCTAGTTGGAGCCCTGGAAAGTACACAAATTCAGGTAAGTCTCACACTTTCTAAATATCAAAAAGTTATAGTGAAAGCAACCTTTCTGCACTAGCCGAGAATCAGCTGATGATGGGAGCAACAGCTCTTGAAACATGTCCTGTGAAAAGCAGTGTAAGTGAAGCAATGTGTCAATATCTTCTCGATTCACTTTTATAGTACAGTTAGATCATTTCTCAAAGAAAATTGTTAAAATATTCATTGTATATTTCCATTAATGCTGTTTAAGGAAACTTTTCTTTAATTTGAGGAAAAAGCAAAGGAATCTATAAAAGATAAGAGATTTAGTTTCTAATGAATGCCAGATCTCTCTTTCAGTTGAAAGTAGAGGTTATGCATAATTTAATAAGCAAGACTCTCTAAATAGTTTTTAGATCTTCATGCCTGTGTTTTCTTGGCATATCATCAGCTCCTCATGGGCACTGCTCCATATGCTATCAAAACATTTTGATCCACATGCTTAACAAGCATGCTGTTTGTCTTGTTTAATATTCACGATTCCTAGCTTTTAGTGTGCAGAATGTCATAGAGCTTATCAGATGTGCAAAGACCAAATAGAAATCAGCAATGAAAACTGATTCAGAATCCTATTCTGTGGATTATTAGTAATAAAAAAATTCTATTTTAAGTTAAGACAAAATGTTCCATTTCATTGGTGCCAACTTTGGAAATTTCTTTTTAACCAGTTTGTTCAATACATTCGACACTTTTGGCGATTTGGTGTAAGAAATCTTTAGCTATTTTTGAAAAAATCAAAATTAAAACAAAAAAAAGTTGCATTAAAGGTAGTTCAGAATGGATATTTTCTTAAAAATCCTTGTCCTTGAAAGATGCTATACTTAAATCCAAATTTAGTATATAACTACTTTCCCTTTTGGAGTTAATGCTGTTCTCTCCCACTCTCTCTCTCACACACATACACATACACACACTCTCTCTTTTAGCCCACGTCGTTAGTGTAGATGGTAGCGTGTCTGCCTCACATGCAAGAGGTCCCGAATTGGAATCTCGGTCAGGTTGAGTTACCTGGATAAGGTTTCTGGGGTTTTTCTTTATCCTTAAAGGCAATGTCGGGTACCTCTAAGCTCTATGGACCCTGGACTCATTTGAACATCATTTCACCAATTTCATTCATCGTCCGATATGACTTCGATATGACAACGTTGGAGAACGTAAATTACCAAAAAATACAACAGCAAAAAAAAAAAAATCGCTCTCTCTTTCTCTCTCTCTCTCTCACCCACACACTTACCTTTGTGAAAAATATTATTTTTGGGTTCAGGGGGCCTCAAAACATACATTTTCTATTAAATCTTGACATTAAGTTTTTGGTTGGAATACAATACTTAACCTAAAATAAGACCTGAAGTTTTCCTGGCAACGAATATGCTTCAGGTCTTATTTTACATTCCTTTACGGGAAGGATACCTACCAAGAAATTAAAACATCTTCAGCTCTCTTGCATTTCTACTTTGTTTATATTGGTGTTATATCCAGTGTTTCATTTGTGGTTATAACATTTAATAAATATCCTGATGATGGGACAGATGCACATTCCTGAAACGTCGATATCTAATCATCTTTTCACCTGACTTGTTGCCCAAGAAGAAAGTGAGAATACTTAACCTATTTACTGTAGGTACTTAGTAAATGTAACCGATGGTGTAATAGCCCAAAGTGGGTCTGAGTCTGTCAACCCGAATGCCAGCCTCATGCCCACATACCAAGCAGAGATGGGCGATCATACAACCAATACGGGAAGGAGATCTGGTCAGCATCTTGGCAACCCCAGCCGGAAAGTTGGCTTTCTAGACCAGGGTTTGCTACTTAGCACAGCTCCTCAATTTCCTCATGATGCTGAGTGGGCACTGGTCCTATACCTACCTGGGACTTAAAATCCACACCCCTCAGAGGTGGAATCGATCCTGCATGCAGAGAACCAAAGCACAGTGCTCTAGCCCACTACAGCATGGCGCAGGACACTGTGTATAGTAGAGAAAGTAAAAATGAATGAACATATATATGTAGATACAATAACCAAATTTTAAGGTTAGTGTGTAACAGTAAATGATATGCAATGGCTTGGACATGACAAATTCAAATGAAAAGTGACCAGCTAGCCTTCTTTGTTTAGACAGGGACCTTTTTCTCCAGAGTAACATTTTTTATATGCATAAACTTCAGATTTTGTATTTCTAATCCCTTTAATAGATACACTATATGATATCCTCACAATAATGACCATTTGCTTTTGCAGCATAAGAGTAACTGTAACCCTTTAGCTGTTTAAAGTAATATTTCATCTTTGTTTACAGGAAAATGGCATTGTCTCTGCACTGAGAAACACGGACATAATTAACCGAAGTGAATGCATGGTTTCTAGACCACCTGTTCTTGAAGCAATAGATAATGAGAATATCGCTACAAATTCCACTGAAGTGTTATCACAGTCATCAACACAATGCAATATCAGTAGGTGATCTGCATGTTGTTCTTCATAAATTTGAGTGATTTGAGGGCTGTGCTGCAGGTATGACTGGTCTTGTACAGATAATATTGCAGGCTAAGAAGATAAAGCAGCTGTATTTAAAACATTTGTGTTGATACTGTGACAGTTGCAATGGAGTGTTCAAGATATTTCAGCATCATACTACAAATAAACATAAACTTGTAGTGCATTATCAGAGATTTGGTTTGACTATGCTATATAGGCTATGCAAATTAATCATCATAATTATGACATGTCCCTATGGTATACTGGTTAGGAATCAGTAAATTAAAATACTTGTTTCTTTAGGACATAATAGTGTCAAACTAGCCAAATAATGCATAAATGTATCATTGTTGACATTAAACTATGAGAAAAGAATTAGTGCCATACTTATAGTATATTACTGAGTGTTCCACTTTGTATCAGTAGTAATGTGTCCATGTATTTGCTGTTGCCTTTAGAAACATTACAAATATCAATTAGAGTTTCATAATTCCTACTAAATCAGCAGTTTGTTGATTTCCAAGCTAAATTTTCATGATTATATACTTGAGGTGTGAGTGTATGATATTTACCATGATTTTCAGGAAGCACATGTTGCTGGAGCATTATGAAAGATGAGGGGAACTAGGAGCGATAGTTCCTTACTATGTACATTTGTTCCCATAAGTGCATCTGTCAAAGCTATGGTTATAGAAACAATATTAGGAATGGATAGGATAAAATCTTATGGAGGAGATTCGGCACTACAACCAAACTTTATCTATTGTCCCAAAGTATAAACTTGAAAGAAGCGTAGGGAACACTTATGTACTTTATCTATTGTACCTATACCCCAAGTGGGGCAATCTCAGGAGGAAGGATGAAACGAGAGGAAAGGGTAGCTGACCCAAGGAGACATGACAGTGCAGAGGGAAGCTTGGAAACTTCCCCAGCAGGCCAGTACAACCAGCATCCCACCCACCGTGATCATGAAATGGCCCACTAAGCCAGCCCAGAGACCGTCGTACCAGAGGGGGGGTTTACCAGGAGTATATCATCCTGCCGTGCAGCCTGAGACTCCTGTCGACATTTCTACCCTGAAAGAGACCACCAGATGGGAGATGATATGAAATGATAGTGGAGATTAAATGGAAGGACAGGAAATCCGTGGGATGTTATTAACCTACCCAGCCTGGTGGCCTGGGAAAAAATCCCATGGGTCAGGTAGGCTGGCCACGGGAAATGAATCTGGATCTCCCAAATACAGACCACAGATGAAACCACCTGAACCATCCCACTCGGTAAGTTGGAAGGGATGTTTCTAATACTGTTTTCTAAAATCAGATTTTCCTTAATAAAATAAAAACCTGTAAATATCTCTTGAGATTTGTACTTTATATAGGGCTGTTTTAGAACATTATTCTGATAAAATGAAAAGCAAGCACTATGAATTCTGCCACATTGTCACGAGTTTTATATAGAATGATGTGTAAATAATTTAAAAATAACAAGTGAGACTATTTTTAATACATCATTACATTTTTGTAAAATGAAATATGTTTTGACAGTTTCAATTACTTCCATCAACCTAATGCTGCCTGCTGAAGCATGGTGTCCTTGTGTTGGAAACTGTTATGTTAATGAAAATTAAAATGCCTACCAGACAAAGTCAGCATAAGGTTGATACATGTCCCATCTTAGAAACATGTAAGTAAGTGTCCATGCAAATCTGAGTACCTATCACTGTAAACAGAGTCTTTATATTTCTGTACAAAAGTGGTTCAAATGCATCTTGCTCTTGCACCACATGTTTGCAACATACAGTCAGTGTAAAAAATGTTTGTACACATAAGAAATTATACTAAAATTCTTGGAGAAACAGGAATAGGATGTTTGGAAAATTTGTAAATAGATTAATCATGTCCAGTAAAGCATTTATGTTGTATTTGGTAATATTTTAGATAACAAAACATATAAATAAATTAATTACTTCTGCTTAAAACAAAAAATATACTATTATTTTGCACAAAAAGAGATCGTACACCTGCAATTTCAATAACATTTTTATAATGTATACCATCATTCAATATTTGGTGGGCTTTTCTTTTGCTTTTATAACTGCCTCCAGTCTCTGTGGTATTGATTCCACTAGTGTTCTTGTTTTCTTTTGTTCAATTAGCTCCCATTCTATTTGAAGTGTCTGTTTTAATCCTTCTTTATTGGAAAATGAGTGATTTCTGATTTTCCTGTCCAAAATAGACCACAGATGTTCTATAGGGTTGATATCTGGTGACTGGAGAAGTGTATGAAGTTGTTTTGGCATATTATAAAGCAGCCATAAGCGAGTATTTGCAGCTGTATGTTTGGGGTCATTGTCCTGCTGAAACATAAAATTGTTCTCAAGAACTAGTTTCTGGGCACTAGCATGGAGATTTTACTTTAAAATGTCCATATAGACTTTATGGTCCATAGTTCCATCAATAAAGTGCAGTCGACCCACACCTGAAGCGCTCATACACCCCCAGACCATCACGGAGCCACCTCCGTGTTTTACTGTAGGCACTAGATGTTTGGGATGCAGCTCTGTATTTTTCTTGCGCCATACCTTACACCTTCCATCGGACCCAAAAATATTAAACTTACTCTCATCGGAAAATATCACTCTATTCCAGAAGTCTGCTCCTTTATTTCGGTGCTCTTTTGCAAAATTCAATTGTTTTATTTGATTTGTATACTCACCCAGAACTTTTTCCTGGGGTACTCAACCATGATATCCAGCTTCTCTATAAATAGTTAAAAAGAATGACAGTGTTGTATTATCTAAAACTGCTAAACTTGTTTCATTTGATGTAACTGTCTTACTTCCTAGTATACCTAGAGAAAAACTTTTGATTTTTTTTTTTAAAAAAGCAGTTGAATTCAATAAATTTACATGAGGATTTAATAGTTGATTTTGTTAAACTTACTTTTATTTGGATCAAAAATTTTTTCACTTTTAATGATGAATTTTTTCAACAAACTTCTGGCTTAGCTGATATTTTTATGATTTTTTTCAAAATGCAAGTCACTAAAGCATTCCCTTTAATTTTTAAAGCCTGGTATAGATATGTCGATGATATTTTTGCTATTGTTCCTGATAAACAAATAAATGATGCTTTAAAAATTATTAAATTTACAAGATAAAGCTATAACATTCACATTAGAGACTGAAATCAATGGATTTCTTTCTTTTCTAGATCTAAAGATAAGAAAAAATAATAAATTAAACTTTGGTATTTATAGGAAGTCTACTCATATCGATAATTACATAAAAAATAAAAGTTTTAACCATTTTTCACATAAATTTGCTGTTTTAATAGTTTGATTTATAGATTAATAAATATACCCCTGAATAAAGAAGAATTTAATAAAGAGTATAAATATATTATTAATATTGCTTTAATTAATGGTTTTAATAAAGACTTTATACATACAAAATGAAAAAATGTAAATATCAAAAAGTTGTTAATGATATTTTTACCCTTAAAAAATAAAAGACAATTATAATTTTAAAAAATTTACTTACCATCCTTCGGTTAATAAACATTTTTCAAGAAAATTTTAGAGTTTGGTATAACTTCAGTTCTCAAAATAAATACAGTATTAAAAATTTACTACATTTCTCTAAAAAAGATAAAATTCCTAGTAATAAAAAAAAATCTGGTATTTATTAATTTAATTGTTTAAATTGTGATAAAGTTTATATAGGAAAGACAAAACATAATTTGGAAACCAGAACGAAAGAACATTTTTATAAAATTAAGTATAAACAAACTGATAAATCGGCCATAGCAGATCATTTTTGGTCATTTAACCATGAAACAAATCCAGAAGTTAAACTATTAAAACAATTAAATGGTCCAATAGATTTAATGGTTTGGGAAAAAATATTTATTTAAAAAAATAAACATTGTGTAATGAATTTTGAAATACCAGCAGTTGATTCTGTTTTTAAATTTGTTTCATTTTCAGATTTTGGTAGTACTGACAAAAACATAGTAACGTCTAGTGAGCATGACCTTGACAATGAAGCTGTTTGAGCTGACGATGTGAAGAGTTATTTCACGAAATCGCGATCCTCATCAGTTAATAAGAAAACTTTCATAATTTTTTATAAGTGAAGTTTTATGTTACAAATTATGATATTTGTATACGTTAACTATTATTCATTTTGCACCACTTTTATAAGTATATCACTTACATTTTTGATTTGAACAATTGACATACACATTCTTCTACTACTAGAACTCTAACATTGACTAAATCACAAGATTTGAACTGAACTTAGCATGTGTGTTTGACAGTTTGCTTATCATACGAGGGTTGTTCAATAAAGAATGACCATAATTTTTTACGGTCATAATTTTTCACACTAAAATTCAACCTTATTATATTCTGTTAGCTTAATGGGAAACAAACACACCGTAGTAGTTTCATTGTTGCTACTCCTGGTTCCCGCCTGTGAGAACCAGGCAAGTTCAGACTTGTTTAGTATCGCCTACCGCTGCAGTGGAGGAACAATATGCGGCTTTGAAATTCTGCTTTCGTCTCAACAAATCTGCAGTTGAGGCCTACACAATGTTACAGGAGGCCTATGGAGAGTCTGTTCTTCCCTACAGCACAGCTCGAAGGTGGTTTAAAATATTTAAAGAGGGGAGACAATCAATTTCAAAGGAAGGTGGACCAGGTGCTTTGGTTACTGCTCTTACGGAAGAAAACATCAACACTGCTGCTGCCATTGTGAGAGACAATCGACAAATTACCTTAAGACCACTTTCTGAAATACTGAACATTTCATTGGTTGCCACCCACACGTTGGTGACAGAAACATTACACATGAGACGTGATTGTGCACAATGGGTTCCAAGATGTTGATTCCCGAACAAAAGGACATTCGCATGCAGGTCTGCATGTAGTTAAGGCTGATGATCCAGAGTTTCTTTCAAACATAATCCTACATCATTTTGATCCTGAGAGCAAACAGCAAGGCTCAGTGTGGAAATCTCCTTCATCACCAACCCCCAAAAAAGCTAAAGTGGTTGCTTCTGCTGGTAAAGTTATGGTCATCTCATTCTTTGATATTCATGGAATGATTTATCAGCATGTTGTACCTGCACACACATCAGTAACTGGACAATACTACACGGATGTCCTGAAAACATTGTAAATCCATATCAGGTGCAAAAGACCACATTTCCATGAAGCAGGCTGGATGCTGCACTACGATAATGTGCAGCCGCATATTGCCAATGTTGTTGCTGAATATCTTGCAAGAATCAACATGAAGTGCATCCCTCGCCCTCCCTATAGTCCGGATTTAGCTCCATGTGACTTTTTTCTATTCCCTAACTTGAAGAAACGCCTTCGTGGAAGGCATTATCCATCATCAGAAGCAGTGGTGAAGGATGCGGAGGCGATTTTGAAGGATCTCTCAAAAAATGGTTTCCAGCATATCTTTGAAGACTGGCAGAAATGCTGTGACGAGTGCATCACATTCAGGGGAGACTATTTTGAGAAGGACCATCAAAATTATGAGGATGAGAAAAGGTATGTTGTCAAAAAAAAATTGTGATCATTCTTTATTGTACAGCCCTCATATTTCCTGTTATGCAAAGTGTTTATTCAGTGCTCAGTTAGCACCTCAGGTAATTCATTGCTGGACTTCTCTTACATACATACAGTTGGTAATTCACAAGCAAGACACTCTGTGTTTGCACAATATAGGCAGAAGTAACAAAATTATATTTTCTAATACCTTAACAGTAAAATGTGCACTTCTGGACTTCTCCTACCCAATATTTCATGATAAGCAAAACATGCGCTTTTGTTTACAAAAGTGAAAATTCTGGTTGAGAATAGATTAGTAGGGTCAGTAAATCTACTCACATATTCTATCTTTAAATTCTTATAAAGTTGAATGTGAAACACATATGTATAAGAGTTGTTAACACTAAAACATAATCCTCCATGTACTCCCATAATTAATAAATACAGGATTTGCATACTTGATTTCGATTTTTTGAACAAGTGAATAATCAGTAGAAGTTGTACATAGGAAGCAAATGATTAAATTATGAAAATTGAATTGATGTTAAGCACTCAAATTGCTCCACTTACCAAATTATTGGCAGGACATGTTTCAAGGACCTGTTGTCCCTAGTCGACTAGGTGGTGATTTTCTAATTTCCTTCTACCCTGAGTATTTAACATCGTCTGGTGTTGGATTGGTGAATTTGGAGACTAAACTATTGAATGCTCGAATTTCAAAGTTCATAATTTGATGATCACAATGTTTGATATATGCTCTTTTGCATAAGCTTAGTTCTAAGGATGATGCACTGATTTTAGCGGCTAGACTTTTGCTGTATATTGTACTTCTCTTCCTGATGTGAATGGCTGCGGCTCATCTGATCTTTCTGAAGTATTCTTTTAGTATTGTGAATATGTTTCTCTTGTTTGAAAGTAATGAGTCAGTAATTCAAACACAAATATCACTTAAATTACCCTTACTTGGACATGTTTCGGAGAACGGTTTGTCCCCATCGTCAGCAGTTATCAGTCGGATAACTTCTGACGATGGGGACAAACCGTTCTCCGAAACATGTCCAAGTAAGGATAATTTAAGTGATGTTTGTGTTTGAATTACTGACTCATTACTTTCAAATGTTAAATACATCATTGTTTCTAACCTTTTGCTTAAAATAATATGTTTTCCTTATGTAGCTTTGTTACAATCGCAAATATATTTATGCCTTGTTTCTTTTCTGGTAGGATTCTGTACATGCATTCCAATTTCAGCCTGTTTTTTTTAAGTTATACATATTTTACAGTGAAATGTCAAGGGATAGAATGTGTACATCTTATACTTAATGCTCAATATAAGGTAAAAGGTTAATAGCCCGATGAGTGTGTGCAATGACTGCAGTTTAAGCTGTTACAGAAAAAACAATATATGGAATAAGTGTGAAATATGTACTTTACTTTTTTACTTATAATCTTCTCTGCTATATTGTGCATACAAAATATAGCAAAAATACAATAAATGGGCTAACTTCTTACTTAAAAATAAGGAAATGAAATAAAATACACCTAAATACTAAATATGGGCCAAATTTCTTTCATAAGAAAAAAACTACTTTGAAATTTGTTTAATAAAATGATATCTTATCCTTTCCATGTTTTTAGTTCGTATCTGCAACATAGTAAACAAAAAGGTAACAGAATGTGCTTTCATTTCTCTCTGGAGTAAGTAATTCCAACAAGCACAGAGCTTATATCAAGTTTGTGCCTTTCAAAGTAGTTTTCTTTTTTAACTAGAAAATATGATTTTGGGATTTATGTTTATTAGACTTTTATTCCTTGTTTTGATGTGAGACATGCTTCTAACTCCCATCCCTGTCCCAGTGTTTTTGCTTCAATTGCTAGTACCATTAAAAAGTGGTAAACATATGCAATGAAAGTATAAAATTGAAAGAAGCATACAGACAGTAAAGCACAACTTAGCACCAAAGTGAATTGAGAAGATATTGACACACTGCTTCACTCACACTGTTTTTTCACAGGACATGTTTCAAGAGCTTTTGCTCTTATCATCAGCTGGAACTCGTATCTGAACCAATATCTTCTCGATTAACTTTGGTGATATGCAATGAAGTCTACAAGGGCAAACTAAAGTACAGTGTGATCCATATAAATCTGAACCATTTCAATAGGCCATAACTTTTGAACCAATAGTAGGACGCAGGTGCAACGTTGGGAGAATATACTACACAATTGGGAGATAACATTACACTATTTACATCTCAGAGAAAATGTTAGAAGTGTCCTCCCCCAGCATATGACGGATAGGCTAAAATGCAGCCCCATTTCTCGTACAGAAAACAGGCTAATGGCTGAGCTATGCTACATGCAAACTTCTGTAGTACTAACTCTGCCATGTCTGTATATCTTAGAAACTGTATGCTTTATAAATAACAACATGCAATACTTTCAAATAAATAACACTATTCATGAACATTATACTAGGAATAGTACTAAATTACATATACTGGGATCAAGATCAAATAAAAAACTTAACTCAGTACTTCATAAAGGGGTACACATGTATAACCTAATCACAAAGAAAATCAAAAACAATGATAAGAAAAGATTCAGAAGAGATGTGAAATCATTTTTAATAAATCAGTGCTTCTATAGTACTCAAGAGTTCTTTGAATATTTTAGACACCAGATTAAGTAGAGTAAATGATTACTTGAGAATAATTTTATGATACTAATGGTTGTTAATTCACGTAAGTTTTCTGTATTTGCTGACTTTGATACTATTTAATCTGATTATTGCATGCAGAATTGATTAATTTTGAATTTTCCGTATTTCCAATTTGTATCGTTTGTACTGCATCTTGAATAAGCAAATATTTCTGTATAGAAATTAAATGCTAATAAATAGATCTAAATAAATAGATCATTCTAATAAAGGATATATGCTAGTGGATAGACTAACTTACAGCCTCTTGCGTAGATAAAATAAAGACTAAAAGGCTAAAATAGCCTAATAAACACAATTCTGTTTCTTAATGAAGTTATGGGAGGATAGACTAACAAGCAGAACTCTTTCTGATATGAAAATTATGGAAGTTAAGTGGAAGGATAACATGCTGGCTAATTACTTATAGAAAAATTGTAGAGGATAAGCCCAAAGGTTGATGTAGGCTGCCTTCTTTCTTAGAGAAATGGACTACAGGCTAAAATGCAGCCTTCTTTCTCTATGGAGGATAGGTTTAACTGCTGACTCCTTTCTGTTATATAAAAATGACAAGCTTAAAGGCTAAGATAGACCAACAAGCTCGCTCCTCTTTCCAATAGAAAATATGAAGGACAGACTAAAACACTGAGATAAGCCCAACATGTTTATTCCCTCTTACAGAAAACCGGGACAACATACATGCTGCCTCCTTTCTCATTGAGAAGTTAGATCATAAGCCCCAGATTAATAGGTATGATATAAGTTAAAATTATGACATGGTTAACATTGCAATCTTTTTTTTTTTTTTTTTTTGCAGGGGAAGGGGGAGTTATGGAGGATAGGATAAAGGACAGAAGCCGTCTGACAAGCAGGTTCTCTTTTCTAATGGACTGTATCAGCCTTTAAGATTATTCTTCATATGTTCTAACATCCAGGCTCATTTCTCATACAGAAACAATACTAAAAGGCATGCTCTCTCTCCTTTAGAAAATATGGGAATTAGGTAACTTGCTGGCTCCTTTCTCTTACAGAAAATATGGTAGACAGGACTTTTTATAGTAATTATGGAGGACAGGCAAAAAACTGAAATCAGCCATGTGTCTGCTATAAGAAAATAGAGAGAATAGGCTAACAGACTGAGATACGTTAACATGCTGGTTCATTTCACATATAGAAAATAAGGAGGAATGCTAAGAAGCTGAGATAGGCCAACATGGTTCCTTACCCTGTAGAAAATATAACAAGCTAATATCCTGGCTCCAACTCTAATAGAAAATACAGAGCACAGGTAAAAGGGCAGAGATACGTTAACATGTTCGTTTCCACAGAAATATGGCTTACTTTTTGTAGCAATGATGGAGGATAGGCTAAAGGGCTCAGATAGGCCAACATGTTAGTATTTTTTCTCTTACAGAAAAATAAGCAGGACAGGCTAAAGGATGAGGTAGGTTAAGATCCCACCTCATTTTTTTGTAGTAATGATGGAGGAGAGGCTAAAAGGCTGAGGTAGGTTAGCATCCTGGGTCATTTCTTGTAATGATGGAGGATAGGCTAAAAGGTTGAGGTAGGTTAGCATCCTGGGACGTTTTTCTTAGTAATGATGGAGGATAGGCTATAAGGCCTAGTTAGGCCAACAAGTTTGCATTTTTCTCTTAGAGAAAACATGGAGGATAGTGTAAAGGCTAAAAGGCCAAGTTAGGCCACCATGGTTGTACTTTTCTCTTATACAAATATGGAGGATATGTTAAAAGGCCAAGTTAGGCCACCATGGTTGTACTTTTCTCTTATACAAATATGGAGGATATGTTAAAAGGCCAAGATAGGTCACCAAATATGGAGGATAGGATAAAAGGCTGAGATAGGTCAACATGGTTGTACTTTTCTCTTATACAAATATGGAGGATATGTTAAAAGGCTGAGATAGGCTACCATGGTTGTACTTTTCTCTTATACAAACATGGAGGATAGGCTAAAAGGCTGAGTTAGGCCAACATGATTGTACTTTTCTCTTACACAAACATGAAGGATAGGCTAAAAGGCTGAGATAGGCCAACATGTTTGTACTTTTCTCTTACACAAACATGGAGGATAGGCTAAAAGGCTGAGATAGGCCAACATGGTTGTACTTTTCTCTTACACAAACATGGAGGATAGGCTAAAAGACTGAGTTAGGTCAACATGGTTGTACTTTTCTCTTACACAAACATGGAGGATAGGCTGAAAGACTGAGTTAGGTCAACATGGTTGTACTTTTCTCTTACACAAACATGGAGGATAGGCTAAAAGACTGAGTTAGGTCAACATGGTTGTACTTTTCTCTTACACAAACATGGAGGATAGGCTAAAAGACTGAGATAGGCCAACATGGTTGTACTTTTCTCTTACACAAACATGGAGGATAGGCTAAAAGACTGAGATAGGCCAACATGGTTGTACTTTTCTCTTACACAAACATGGAGGATAGGCTAAAAGACTGAGTTAGGTCAACATGGTTGTACTTTTCTCTTACACAAATATGGAGGATAGGCTAAAAGACTGAGATAGGCCAACATGGTTGTACTTTTCTCTTACACAAACATGGAGGATAGGCTAAAAGACTGAGTTAGGTCAACATGGTTGTACTTTTCTCTTACACAAACATGAAGGATAGGCTAAAAGACTGAGATAGGCCAACATGGTTGTACTTTTCTCTTACACAAACATGGAGGATAGGCTAAAAGACTGAGATAGGCCAACATGGTTGTACTTTTCTCTTACACAAACATGAAGGATAGGCTAAAAGACTGAGATAGGCCAACATGGTTGTACTTTTCTCTTACACAAACATGGAGGATAGGCTAAAAGACTGAGTTAGGTCAACATGGTTGTACTTTTCTCTTACACAAACATGGAGGATAGGCTAAAAGACTGAGTTAGGTCAACATGGTTGTACTTTTCTCTTACACAAACATGGAGGATAGGCTAAAAGACTGAGTTAGGTCAACATGGTTGTACTTTTCTCTTACACAAACATGGAGGATAGGCTAAAAGACTGAGTTAGGTCAACATGGTTGTACTTTTCTCTTACACAAACATGGAGGATAGGCTAAAAGACTGAGTTAGGTCAACATGTTTGTACTTTTCTCTTACACAAACATGGAGGATAGGCTAAAAGACTGAGTTAGGTCAACATGGTTGTACTTTTCTCTTATACAAACATGGAGGATAGGCTAAAAGACTGAGTTAGGTCAACATGTTTGTACTTTTCTCTTACACAAACATGGAGGATAGGCTAAAAGACTGAGTTAGGTCAACATGGTTGTACTTTTCTCTTACACAAACATGGAGGATAGGCTAAAAGACTGAGTTAGGTCAACATGGTTGTACTTTTCTCTTACACAAACATGGAGGATAGGCTAAAAGACTGAGTTAGGTCAACATGGTTGTACTTTTCTCTTATACAAACATGGAGGATAGGCTAAAAGACTGAGTTAGGTCAACATGTTTGTACTTTTCTCTTACACAAATATGGAGGATAGGCTAAAAGACTGAGTTAGGTCAACATGGTTGTACTTTTCTCTTATACAAACATGGAGGATAGGCTAAAAGGCTGAGATAGGTCAACATGGTTATACTTTTCTCTTATACAAATTATGGAGGTTAGGCTAAAACACTCAGATAGGCCAACATGGTTGTACTTTTCTCTTACACAAACATGGAGAATAGGCTAAAAGACTGAGATAGGTCAACATGGTTGTACTTTTCTCTTATACAAATATGGAGGATAGGCTAAAAGGCTGAGATAGGTCAACATGGTTATACTTTTCTCTTATACAAATATGGAGGTTAGGCTAAAACACTCAGATAGGCCAACATGGTTGTACTTTTCTCTTACACAAACATTGAGGATAGCAAAAACGGCTGATATGGGCTAACATGTTTGTACTTTTCTCTTACACAAACATGGAGGATAGCAAAAACGGCTGATATGGGCTAACATGGTTGTACTTTTCTCTTATACAAATATGGAGGTTAGGCTAAAACACTCAGATAGGCCAACATGGTTGTACTTTTCTCTTACACAAACATGGAGGATAGCAAAAACGGCTGATATGGGCTAACATGTTTGTACTTTTCTCTTACACAAACATTGAGGATAGCAAAAACGGCTGATATGGGCTAACATGTTTGTACTTTTCTCTTACACAAACATGGAGGATAGGCTAAAAGACTGAGTTAGGTCAACATGGTTGTACTTTTCTCTTACACAAATATGGAGGATAGGCTAAAAGACTGAGATAGGCCAACATGGTTGTACTTTTCTCTTACACAAACATGGAGGATAGGCTAAAAGACTGAGTTAGGTCAACATGGTTGTACTTTTCTCTTACACAAACATGAAGGATAGGCTAAAAGACTGAGATAGGCCAACATGGTTGTACTTTTCTCTTACACAAACATGGAGGATAGGCTAAAAGACTGAGATAGGCCAACATGGTTGTACTTTTCTCTTACACAAACATGGAGGATAACAAAAACGGCTGATATGGGCCAACAGGTATACACTTTTCTCTTATACAAATACAGAGGATAGGCTAAAAGGCTCAGATAGGCCAACAAGTTTGTACTTTTCTCTTATACAAATAAGGAGAATAGGCTAAAAGGCTGAGATAGGCCAACATGTTTGTACTTTTCTCTTACACAAACATGGAGGATAACAAAAACGGCTGATATGGGCCAACAGGTATACACTTTTCTCTTATACAAATACAGAGGATAGGCTAAAAGGCTCAGATAGGCCAACAAGTTTGTACTTTTCTCTTATACAAATAAGGAGAATAGGCTAAAAGGCTGAGATAGGCCAACATGCTTGTACTTTTCTCTTACACAAACATGGAGGATAGGCTAACAGGCTGAGATAGGCCAAAATGGTTGTACTTTTCTCTTATACAAATACGGAGGATAGGCTAACATGTTTGTACTTTTCTCTTACACAAACATGAAGGATAGGCTAAAAGGCTGAGGTAGGTAGCATCCTGGCTCATTTTTTGTGGTAATGATGGAGGATAGTCTAAAAGGCTGAGATAGGCCAACATGGTGGCATCTTATGTTATAGAAAATATTAAAGACATGTTGGCTCATTTGCCATAGAGATTAGGCTAATGAAATGAAATATGTAGCTTAATGCCTGCTTTTACTAAATACGAATTGCAGGCAGTGACACTGTAGATACATGAGATGAAGATGGAACACTGGTAGAATGAGATTTCCAGAGTAAACCCACCCCAGCACCATGTTGTCCACCACAAATCTCACTTTGCAGTCTTCTGGGATTGAACCGGGCCACCTTGGCGAGAGCCAAGCAGTCTAATCACTCACCCTAGGTCTGACGTGCTAAAGGCTAAGGTAGGCTAGCATCCTGCCTCTTTTTTCATACAGAAACCAAAGACGGCTGAGACAAGCTAACAGGCCCACCCATTTCTGATACAGGAATTGACCTTGTCACAGAAAAAATGTGGAGAAAGCCTCAAGTGTTTACCAACCACTTTATTGCACATATCCTCAGTTAAAGCAGTATACTTTATGCAAATTGTATGCTTTGAACTACATGACATTTTTGGTCTACTTTGGAACACTTTCTCTTTAAAAATGTTAAACTGCACGAATAATACCCAACCTAAAAGGCAACTACAGTTTGCTGTCTCATGGCTTTTAGGAAACAGATGCAATATAAAACAAAGATCAATGTATCATGCAGGAAAGGAGAATGGTATTTGCAAAATGTGTGCAGGTTCTGCGCCCCTCAAACTACTAGGTTTGAATAGAGAGCTGTTTCCAAGAATTCAGTATTGAAATTGTTTTCCAGCATGGTTGCATGTAAGTTTTTCTTCAGTTTTCATTGAAGAAAAATGGAGCAATGTTTGCACAATTCAAATGTCATGCTCACACATTAACTATTGGAATGAGTGAAGATGTGAGCATTTTTCAGATTTGGGATGTTTTGTCTTAAACGCCATTCAGGTGAAGTTAGTCCTTGTTTTTTGAACCACATGGAAAGTATGGCCACTTTTTCCACTGCATATAATGCAACCTCTGTTCATTATCTTTGTTTAAGAAAAAAATTCCATGATAGTTTCAAATCTGAATGTAGAATTCTTTTAACTGACAGATGAGATGTTCCTAATTCAACATAAGTCCTTGTTGATTTATCTGGACTTACAGTAAAGACTGTAGGAACTGCCTCTGTTTTCAGGTGCTTTTTCTTATTCCAAGAGACTTACTGAGCAAAAGTTAAATGTGAGCAGCTTATTCAAGCTGTGGAATCATTGCTCCATTTTTCTTCAATGAAACTGTGAAGGAAAATAAATATGAAACTAAGTTTTATTGTTGAATTCTTGGAAGTAGATCTCTCTATTCAAACCTAATGGTTGTGTAGCACAGAGCCTGCCCACATTTTGCACACACCATTCCCAATTTGCTGCATGATAATTGATCTCTGTGTGTTAGGCTGCATCTGTTTCCTGAAGGACATGCAATTTCCTTAACAAAGAAACATCTTCAATTTATTGGAGAAAAGATTTGAACATGTACAGTCAGACTTAAAAGTTCAATGCCATGACTGGAATTTGAACCATGGATCAAATCTTAGCCTACATACAGCTAGTGTGGCAGAATGATTAAAAATTTCCAATATCCTAATAGTGGGAACTATAAAGCCTGGGATAGTTAAGCCGCCACAAAAAATGCATATCTCATTGTATATGAGAGACCCTAGTGGTTTACGGGAAACATACGAGTCAGAGAATTTTTAGTCATTACAGCATGTTGGCCATGGTAGCTCAAAGGTTAAGAGCTACAAGATGGAGCCTGGGAGATCCGTGGTTCAAATCCTGGCCATGGCACTGAATTTTTCAGTCTATCTATTCAAATCTTAGCCTACACATGACTAGTGTGGAAGAATGATTAAAAATTTCCAATAGTTTCAACTAATCTTAAGCATTCTCACATAACAGGTGAACAGGGCATTATGTAAATGCGGTAACAGTAGCCAAACCATGTGTATTGCCATTTTTTTTTTGTACTTTACGTCCTCCAATGTTAAGTCATTGGACAATGAATGGAATGGGTGAAATAATGCTCAAATGAGCCCAGGGACCATAGAGCTTAGTTACCCGACATTCGTCTTTCAGGATAAGGGAAAACCCCTGCAAAAACCTTATCCAGGTAAGTCACCTTGATCAAGATTCGAACTCGGTATCTCTTGAACGTGAGGCAGACACGCTACCATCTATGCTATCGAGGTGGGCAGCATTGCTAAATGTCCCAAATAATACAATATGGTTTAGCAAGCAGCTGATGCTTTGCTGTAATAATCTGCTAATAATCAGAGGTTGTAATGCTAAAAAAGAATAAATTTATGTACTAAAAGAAGTTTAAAAAAAAGTTCATATTACTGAACTATTATGATTGCAGACATTACTGAAACTCCATTTAAAGTATGTAATTAAGTTTGATCAAACAGTAAACTGAAACATCTTGATATAATTTTACCACATTATCAGTCACTGAAAAGGTTCTGTATGGCTGAACGTGAGAAAGAAAAGAAGCATCAATAAAAAAATTTAAATGCACAGCTATTTAAGTTAATTGGTGGAAATGAATCATTTCTTCACACTAGCCATACATAGACTAAGGTTTTGTATGGATAGTCAACATGAAAAATTCAATGCCATGGCCAGGATTTGAACCACGGATCTCCTGGTTTCCGTCCAGTCGCTCTAACCCATTGAGCTACCATGGAATTGAATTTTGCCAGATGTAGTATGGTTTAGAAAGGTCAGAGAAGATGGGAATATAGTGCAGTGGTCTGATCACAACTTCAACATAGCTTATGTTAACACAATTCATATTTTTGCATTTACAAAATCGATTCTCCAGAATATGTCCTTACCTTAAGAAGGGATCTTCTCTTGAAAGGGTAGAGTCAGACTGAAAAATTCTTCTCTTTACCAGCACTCATGAGTTTACATATTGTAGGAATTTCTCCTGTTTGTAAAACTTGAAAAAAGTTCTGCACACAATACATTTTTCAAACTCATCAAGTTTGAACGTTTTTGGATGTGGGCGATGTTTATCATTGCTGGAAGTTTTTCTCCTGCACGCTTGGTTATTTCCTCCTTGCCTTTGCTGTCCTTTTCATAGCAGTACTTAATGGAATAATTAAATAATTACATTTCTCTTCTTTATAACACTGTAAAACATTAAATATTAATTTTCTATTAATAAATTATATAAGTCGGTAGGAACACCAGATTTCACTTGTAGTTATGAACGACTAATTTCAATAGCTCTTGCTGCCATCCTCAAGTTCTTGATCCAGCTGATGTGGTGTCATGGGTGCTCATGGTAGATGCAATGTGGGCATAGTTGCCAGGACATTATGTATTTTATGAAAATATATAAAGATGGAATGTCAAAGTTCATGGCTGTTTAACTGTGTTTCATAACGTAGATCTTCTTCCAATTAGAAAGTACATAAGGTTAATATTCCTAAGAATTTTGGATTTATATTGTGACTTTGTGGGTTCGTAGAATTAAAAGTCCAATTTTCAGAAATTCAAATTGTTCTTTATTTGCGTAGAGATACACTCTGTTCAATCCTTACGTAAAAGAATTACGTCACATACACAATCTACCAAGGTCGATGATCACAACAGCAGCGTTCTTAATTAAACCTGTTCACATCAGCTCTCGTTACAACACTTCACAGCTGTTTACTACTACTACTACTGCTCTGTTTGCAACTCACTCCATCACTAGCCATGGCTTCTTTTTATACACCCATTCATGAATTCCAAACAAACATGATATCGAAAGTTCCATGAAACAATCAAGACGTCACCAGAATGTTCCACACGGGAAACCTTATCTGTGCTGGCAAGTCATTTATCTCACGCTATCTTTATTTGTTCCGGCATACTCCTTATCTCCAGGCTATTTGTGTACACAAGCCGCACTATCACAATCGGGTTCGCAACAATATCATGGTTTTTTGACCAAAAATTATTGGTAACTGCAGATTTTTCTGTTTGTGCTATCTGACAGAAATGTTTTTTGCATATGATTTCAATGTTTCTCTTGGTCTGTCTTATGTAAATTTTATCACAGTCTGTGCAACTGATCAAATAAACATCAGATTGGTAACCTTCTACTTAGAAGAATATATTACAAAATACGAACATATGATCCAAGTGGCAACCCTCAGCACTTTCAAAAAAGCTAACAAAGGACTATCAAAGATAATACTTTGAGGACTCAAAGATCACAAAATACCATACACTATTAGAATATTTGAGAAAAACTTCAGAGAACTTAGATTAACAGAATAGATGCAACATAAATCTGGTATTTATATGATCAATTGCACTGACTGTGACAAAGTTTACAAAAGACAGGACAATAGAAACAGTGAAACCAGATAGAAAGAACATTTCCATCAGATAACACAAAAACGAACAGAAAGATCTGCAATTGCCTATCATTTTTTGTTCAGAAAACCCTTATATAAATCCTCAAGCCAAACTTCTTAAGAATATTAATCAACTTTCTGCACTTTCCACTTAGATCTACATTACAAAATACAGTGAAACAGCCATGAACTTCGACATCCCTGTACAGATATTTTTAGAAAATACATTGTCAAGTGATCTGGCAACTCTGTCCACATTGCATCTACCATGAGCACCCATGACATCACCAGTCAGAAGAACTTGAGAAAGGTAGCAAGAGCTGTCAAAACTAGTTGTTCATTATTATTTTAGTTAATGGAAATTAATCATTTCTTCATTTATAGGCTAAGGTTTTTGATGGATAGTCAACATGAAAAATTCAATGCGATGGCTGGGATTTGAACCACGGATCTCCTGGTTAGAGTGACTAGACAGAAACCAGGAGATCTGTGGTTCAAATCCCGGCCATGGCATTGAATTTGTCATACTGACTATCCATCAAAAATAGTTGTTCATTAATTACAAGTAAGTGAAGTCCAGTGCTCCTACCAACATGTATAATTTATGGCTGGAATTTGCTTCACTGCCTCTAAGTGCCTCACTTCTGCACTAAGATTTGTATTATTAATTTTCCACTTTGTCAACATTGACTTCATGCAGCAGTGTTTGTATTTTGATCTGATTCAAACACATCCACTGTTAAGAGACTCACCTGCTGCATTACAGTATTGTCAAACAGTACAGTGCATGCATCGCAAATGGGGATATAATATCACTAACTATGAAAGGGTAGAACCAGACTGAAAAATTCAATGCTATAGCTGGGATTTGAAACACGGATCTTCTGGTCTCCGTCCAGCCGCTCTAAACTATTGAGCTACTATGGCCAACATGACATTAAGTTCTCCAACTGACTAGTGTTTTTCCCTGTAAACCATTAGGAGTTCTCATAAACACATGAGACAACTACCTTGATGGCGACTTAGTATGCTGTAAGTTTTAGTTAATTGATGTAAATTAATGATTAATTTCCACCAATTAACTAAAAAATTAACTAAAAGAGTTAAATGATGGAGCCTGGGACTCAAGTACTTGCGATAGTAAGTCGCCACATCTGGTGTATCTCAGATGCAAGAGTCCTTAGTGGTCTACCAGGGAAATATACAAGTCAAATGGAGAATTTAATGTCAGGACAGCACGTTGGCCATGGTAGCTCAATGGGTTAGAGCAACTGGACGGAAACCAGGAGATCCATGGTTCAAATCCTGCTATGGCATTGAATTTTTCAGTCTGGCTCTACTCTTGCATAGTGCGTCCTACACATGGCTAGTGTGAAAGAACAATTATTCACTGTTTGTGTGTGCGCAAGCTTCCATTGTTGACCATCTGCACTCATTCTTCAGACAGGCTGTATGTTCTTGTACTGCCACAATTACACCTTTTAACAAAATTTGCATTAATACTCAATTAGTTTATGTTCATATAAAACCTATTTTGCCTATAAAATTAAATGAGGTCAGAAGTGTGATCACTAATATTAACCAACATGCAACTGCAGAATATCAACTCTACTTACATTTTATCGAGATTTAACTGTATTGGAACACCACAGTGAAGCGAAATAATTATTAATTTATAGATGAGTCGTATTTATTACACATCGGCTTCACTTACGTAAGTGAAGCCGATGTGTAATAAATACGACTCATCTATAAATTAATAATCTACTTACATAATTCCTTCACAATTCCTGATTTACCATTAACTTACAGGGTGGTGATTTAATGTTGGCTTCTTGTCAAGAAAAGATCCTGTTTCCTTAAACCTATTCACAAGGTTATAAACTGTTTCTATGTGAGAGACACAAACAGCAGGGAAGTTTTTCTGTAAATGATCTAACTTTCTACAAGAATTTGTTGTCACAAAGGAATCATATATGAAGATTTGTATGCAAAAGTGGCATTACAGCAGAATTGACATACTATAACCACATGGTCTCATAACACTGCTCTGCAATTTAAAAAATATTTTTTGATATTTTGGTTCTGAATGTCATTTTACCCTAATTTTGAGGCATTGATTCCAAATATGACATCTATTTTCTTGTACCACGTCCAGATTTTTGTGAAAGTGAAAACAAAAATTTTATATTCACCTATTAGCGCTATATATTTATACACTCAAAAACATGGTGTGTATAAAGAAGTATGTAATCATGTCATTTTAAACACAATGTATGCACATTTTACAAGTATTATCAAATTTAAACATAAAAAACTCTGACCAAACTAGGAGGAAATTTTCTTCTTTTTACACTTCTTCCATGCATATCAGGCTTAAGTTCACTTTTCAGAGACCAACAATAGTCTTCCATCATGTTAACACCATCCACCATGGTATCTTCTTTCTGTGTCTTGCAAGTACTGTTGGAAACGTTCGCCGTGTTCTTCACTGTAAAATCCAAGACAACAATCTGGAAAATGGTCATTGTGAGCATGAAGGATGTATAACTTCAAACTAATGCTACAACCAAGCTTTCTCAAGTTCTCCAACATGGTGTTCACTTTAGTTTTGTAATCTTGACTCCTTATGTTTACTAAGAAGTTGTTTACAACACCTTGGAAACTCTGTCAGGCACACTTCTCTGTTTGGTTCATTTTATTTTCAAAATTGAGGTCATGCATTAATTTTCTGATCCGTAGTACTGTAAAAAACCTGCGTTCAGCTGATCTAGGGTCATTCTGTTATGAACACTACATATGTGCTTAAAACACTCACAATACAATGGTGTGATACTTTAGCAATAGAAACCTTGCATGCCATACTATGAGATTTTATGAAATATGAATTCTATTATTTTCTCAAAAACCTGATGTGATAAGAGAAAAAACGGATTGCACCGTTGAACTCAGGGCAAAAATTCCATTTAGGAACACTCAATCACTGAAAAACATTTTTGCTGCAGAGCAGTGTAATAATTCTTTGTGCAGTACAGAGTTTGAAACCTGATTATGCACCACACAGAGACAAAACACAACAGGTTAGAAACATGAAGTAAGTCCTTGTTATGACTACTTGTTCAAATAAATGTTCTGTATTAACCGCTTCGCCGATGGCCATTTAAACCCTTCAGGGACTGGAAACGGATACCCAATAAACAGAACAGGACATTTAAATTGTAAAATGCTGTAAAAATGCATCACAAATACAATTCCGTATCTTCCGTATTTATTAAGTTATTTAAACAAAACAAAAACTGGTTTAAAACTCATTAAAGATAGTATAAATCTACAGTAACAATAAAGTAGAGACTACATTAATAAATTGTTGAAATTTCACTACTTTGTTTCACTGTAGCAAAAGCCATTCTTTGTGCCGAACGCACCTAATATTTGAATCATTTTGTTTTGTGTGTATACGAGCCAATGTATGTATAGCTACGCAAGCAACTTTTCCGGTTCAAGTATAGTTTATTTATGCTATACCAAGCGATAATCATACGAGAATATATTGCGTTACACACTCACACACTGGAAAGAAAACTGTCAGCATCTGTTATTACAGTGTTTCTCAACCAAGGTTTCTAGTAGCCTTATGCAGCTGTTTTCGCTCTGTATTTTAGTTATTTATAATCTCTTTGTGTTCAGAGTGATTTCTTATAGCTATCAAGAGCTAAATGAATGGCACATTTGAAATTGTTAAATTTCAATGTTAACCATGGCTTATCCCCGTAATGTAGCAAATAAATGAGCTTGGGTATGATGTGTACAGGCTTCTGATATTACTGTAGAAAATCTGGAAGATTTGTTGTACGATTATGAAGGAAATCTTTAGTACTTACGTAGCAGTGACGTGTGCTGGTCTACAGATGGCATGCTAGCTACTCCATTGTTTGGGGAAATGGCGGGTCAAATATGGGTGATGTGGATCACCTATTACTAGCTATCCCTCTTTACAGAAAACAGTTAAATGGTAATTAAAAAAAAAAGTATTTTTATACCACTGGATGTAACTATGCACAGTTGTTTAGTAATTTTCAGAACTGTAAATTCATGCAAGACAATCATTTACCTGTACTTGCGCGTATAAAGAGCTCGTAACCTAATTGAGTATTATAATACTCAGAGGCCTCTTTATTCTAGGGGGTAGGAAATTCACGACATCACCCCTCATAAATCCTTTCATGGAAGTGTTGAAAACAGTGTTGTTGTATAAATTAAATTAATTGGGAGTCGATTAATAACACAAAACAACACTCACTTTTAAATTTTCCTGGAACCGGTTTCTGAGGCCTTCCCTCTATCTTCAGCCGGACATCGACTTCAGTCGGACGTCGATGTCCGGCTGAAGATAGAGGGAAGGCCTCAGAAACCGGTTCCGGGAAAATTTAAAAGTGAGTGTTGTTTTGTGTTATTAATCGACTCCCAATTAATTTAATCACCCCCTCATACTTGAGAAAACACTTTCCTAAAAAGATACCACCCACAACCAAAAAAGTCGCAACCATTTCGAAAATGTGTAGTGCGTTGTGAAAAAGAAGTTCGCAAGGAAACCAATCTTATTTGGTGTGAATCTGCAGATGTGCCCTTGGGTGTTTATCTAGTTTTGGAGGTTACAATTCAAAAAGAAACCTTTAAGGACACATTTACATTCCTTATAGAACTAATTTAAATTTATTGTAAAATAGCAAGATTAAAATAATTGGCGATAAATGAGCATTAAATGCATGTATGCGCAGGACGTCTATACACGTCCATATCGGTGAAAGGGTTAATTACAAACTCACTCGTAAAATTTAAGACCCAGGGTTTGTGTAACTGGCCTCAGGAAAGCATGGAAGAAGAAAAAAGGACAGTTGAGAAACAGTATGAGGTGAATGATTAAACAAAAAAACAAACCAACAAATAACAAGCAGAATATGTCATTTCCAATTTTACTAGCACAGAAAGTTTTCTCATATTTCTTTAGTTATGTCATTCTTCTTTATACATTGCAATAATACTCAATCTGTATTACACTCCAAACAAGTACCAACCATCAAGGGACATTTTGTTTTGTTGTGTGTCACACGCTGCTAATTCAAATCTAATATATATATATATATATATATACATGTGCAAAGAAGTACAACCAATTTAACATTGAGTGGTATATTACTACATCAACTTCATGTACAGTTTTTTTGGTTTTTGTTTAACATTTTTCATTTTTTTGGTTAATTTTCATGTTCATTGAGAGTTATTTTATTATTGCAACATTAAGATGCAATCACTAACTTCACTGCTATGTTGGTTGTTTTCCTTCTTCAAAACCTAAATAGAACAATTCAGTTTGCATTCACTTCTTATGCAATTATATGTTACATGTTCTCTTTTCTTTATAAGTTTATTTTTCATTACTTTACGAAAATTGCCATTTTCATTAAGTTATTTTTTAATATAATTCTATTGTCAATCGTTCTGTTTTCTCCGCATGTAACACACTATTAAGTGTTGCCCAAGATGATTCCAAAAAAAAGAAAAAGAAAATAAAGAAATATATATATATTACATTTATGCATTAGTGTTTATGTACATGTATAACACAAAATATACACAACAGATTTCATGATCATTCATAATAAATTCAAACTTTGCACTATATTAACAATAAATTATGGCAAACAGTACAGTTGAAAGGTTTATAAAGCTTTTAAATTGTTTTATTTCATTTCACTTTTTTTGAAAAACTTAAAACACAAATTGTGTTAAAATACTGTCCCTCCCTTTTGATTACGGGATGACTTTATAATTATACATTCCATGTAAATGCTGTAAGAAACAGAAGACAAATGGACACACTGTTTCTTTTATGCCAAAATAAAACAAGGCATATATCTATATTACTGGAAGAATAACATTTGCTGCAACTCCTCATTAAAGCACATGAGGGTTAAAATGAATAAATATGTATTTATTTTGGAATGGCTTCGTTTCATTGTTTTGCACTTTGCAAAGCTTCTCATTCATCTAGGCCTTTTCTAAGTAGAACCAATGCATGTTGAGAGACTGGGCAGCTACCGGAATTGAAGAGAAGGGAAAATGGGATCATTTCAAGAGCATCAATGTATATATATGCACTAACATTTAGATCAAAATATTGTTCAAAGTTATTTCATGAAATTGTTCAACACTTAGCAAACAAGTTTCTTTATAACTAACTCTAACTTAATCTACACAATGCTTCTTCAGTTTTTGTTAGCTTTGAATATTCACTGGAATTTAAAAAATGTCACCAACTGCCAAAACTTTCTGTAAGCTACAGGGCATTTATTTTCAATATTTTGCACTTAAAATGCATGTGACTGCATAGAACTCGGGAAAAAGTGATTTACATCCAGTATCAACATTTATTATTCAGGAGGTGACTAATCCTTATATATACATAGCTCTAAATGTAGATTTGGTTTCGATACCACAATTAGGAAGAGTAAAATATTCTTATTTTCAATGACTTCATTTCATTCTTTTATTATAATAATACTGCAACTTATCAATGGACTATTAAATAATGAGTTACGTACTTCCAGAAGTAAACGTTCCATTTTCAATCCTCTGAAAAGGAAACTAGATGCACTGTGTAATTATTTCTGTAGAAGATATGCTTTTACCTGATAGAGCTAGTGAATTGTAACACTGAAATGCAAAATATTGTTTAAAAGGCAGAAACAGACAACAACAACAAATATTTCACTTAGCATGCAGTGTCACTCACACCTTTGAACTCTGGTGGGATGTGTTCTGCTTATTGTAGACAATTTCAACAATCTCATTAAACCCTCTAAAGAGCCCACTGCAAGGACAAAATAGTAACACTGTCACAATAGCTGCAACTGTATATACCACTAGCAAAACTTGTAAAGAAAACACACACAATTTACTACATGCATACGGAATACTGCTTAAGCTACAGTAGAATTTATTTTACATGTGCAAATATCAAAACACAAAACAGTGCACAACATAATTTAAACAGGAAATAGGGCACATCTCTTATCTTAAAATATATGCACTCTTTTTGTAACATTAACAAATTAAAATTTCAATATATTAGATATATACATAACATTTTCGTTGATTATGATTCTTCTTAGATAAAAAGAATGAAATGTTTCATTTTCTTTTGTAACAATGCTATACAAATACAATTTTTGCCAAGTTCAATTGTGCCCTAGTGCTTATTTGGAAGATAAACTCATGAAGATCTGGCAGTGGTTTCTGAAAAGCAGGCTTGACAATAGTCTGCAGAACAGGATTACAGGCACAGATATTTATATACACATGCATGCTCTCACATACAATACACACATACATTTTTAAAATCTACAAGAAATACTAAAATGCACTTTTGCCTAAGTGATACAACTACTTTCTCTGACCAATCTTTCAGACCGAGAGCAAATTCTTGTTATTGCTCCTTACCAAAATTCAACATCTTAATCTAGGTCTAGTTCCTTATACAAATATAATTACATTAAAAATAAATCACATATTCAAATTATGTGTACCTACGTTCAAATGTGTTTCCTTAATATTCTACTATCAATATTTATACATGAGCCATATACTAGCATTGCACTATGTATGGCTTGGCATTCTGTCACTACAAACATGTTTACATTTATTGCCATTGTCTATTTCTGCCTTTAAAAGAGAGCAAAAATTATTTTACTTACAAAGTCCACATAAAAACCTAAAAAAGTGCAAACATAACCTTTAATATGAAAATAAATATATATTTCTCCCAATGAACATGCTTCAAAGATATTCCTGGCAGATGCTTTGGGGGCGAAGAATGAAGAAAAGAAACCGAATTACAAATTTCACTCATGCAGTGTATTAGCATGAATGAGTACTAAGTAATAACCTTGAATTTCAAGTAAAACAGGCAAACATAAAGAAAGAGAAATAATGCAATATAGGTATACAAATTATTCCCGTCAGCACTACCATCCTAGGACGAGGATGTAAGATGAATGGAGTGATGCACGTGCAATATGGGGACAGTGTTGATTCTCCTCTTCAATCTGATTCTGCTTTCATGCCTCTTACTTCACCTACATTGCGTTGCTACAACATATTAAAAACAAACTTTTATTATACATTTGTTATGTTGTACACACAGAAGATAAAAGACAAAACAGTGTCCTGGGCTTATATTTACTTTCTAATTAGTGACACATAACTAAATTATATATAGACAGAGAGAGAGAGAGAGAGAGAGAGAGAGAGAGAGAGAGAGAGAGAGAGAGAGAGAGAGCGTGCGAACGAGCTTCCTATTTTTGAGTTTGATTTATGAGTCACTATGTTTACACTCAAACTTCACTTACTTGTTGTATAATTGAAACGTTTTCAAGATCCTTCGATCTCATCTCATCCTGTTTGGTGACTAAATGAACATTCCACTACTACGGTGCTCCAATCCCTCTGCCATCTGGTGTTAGGGGCAGTAAGTTTTAATACTTCATTTAATGCTGGGATTTCAAAATTTATAACTTTATCACGGTTTTTGGTTATGAATATTTTTTTCCTAATATCCAATTCTATGGGTGTATTTAAAGAAAGATCTTGAAAACGTTTCAATTATACAAGTGAAGTTTGAGTGTAATCATAGTGACTCATAAATCAAACTCAAAAATGAAGAACACTTCACTAGTAATAATGCTTCTACTTTTAATATTTATGAGCTTCCTATTATTCAGGTTTTAGGTTTACACAGTCACAGGACCAATTGTAAAGGCTAAGTTCACAATAGCCAGTAATGAGAATAAGAGTAAATGTCAAGGTCGATATTGATAAACTAAAAAATTGATTTTGCACATTGGGATCTCATTTGTTTCTAACTGACCAATGATAATTATTCACCTACTTCCAATTCAGCTAATATAATGTGAGTTTGTCAATATAAATTCAAAAGAATGAACCTTAACATAATTTTGAGTCAAAACTAGTACTCAATGCTCCACTTATTGCTAGTATTTACCTAGGTAATACTAGCAATAAGTGGAGCATGGAGTACTAGTTCAACTCAAAAATTATATTAATTTTGTGCTTCATTGTATCATAGTCCTTACACATTGGAGAATAAACCTTTACGTGTACATTCATTACTATTCCAATTCCTTACATTATATCAAGCTTTCATTCCATTCTTAAGGGGGTGTGTCTGTGTGTCTCTGTGTCTGTCTGTCTGTCTGTCTCTGTCTGTCTGTCTGTGTCTGTCTTTGTGTCTGTCTGTCTGTCTCTGTGTCTGTCTCTGTGTCTGTCTGTCTGTCTGTCTGCGTGTGTGTGTGTGTGTCTGTCTGCGTGTGCGCGTGTGTGTGTGCGCGTGTCTGTCTGCGTGTGCGCGTGCACGTGTCTGTCTGCGTGTGCGTGTGCGCGTGTGCGTGTGTGTGTGTGTGTGTGTGTGTGTGTGTGTGTGTGTGTGTGTGCGCGCGCGCGCTTGATTCATTCATATGTTCCATTACATGAGCAATATTATATGTTCTGATTTGCTTTGTTTCCAGATTAATTGTTCATATTAATCAAAGTCTTAAAATTTGTATATGTTTTTCAGATTGATTGTGTTCACATAATCACTGAAGTCTTTTACAACTCGCTTATTTACACTTCTGTTTTAGTTATTCTACACTTTATAGATTGATTGTGTTGACATAGTCACTGAAGTCCTTTAGATACTGTCCCACAAGTGCTGGTTTATGTACTGGCCACTTCCCTCTTTTCTTGCTTATTTGCTCCTTAGTTTTTTGCTTTAGTCCTTCCAATTGATGCAGTCATAGGATGTTATGTCATTTTGTCTCCTCTGCTGCAGGTACATGTGGCGTCATCAATTATGTGGTTTCTTTTGTAACAGACTTTCAGTCTTTCATGTCCTGTTAAGATGGTAGTGAGGTTTGTTGTTAGGTTAATTCTTTATTCTAGTATTTTGCTACTGTGAGAAAATATTGTTTTGTCTCGTCTTGTGTTTTGCCATTCTCTTTCTCATTTTTTGAGTCTCTTCCCGTATTTTTTTTACTGGTGGCACTTTTTGGGATTCTGTTGTAGCTTACTATGCTATCATTTGTTGTTGCTTGTTTATCTGCAATTTTGTTTCCTTCTATTTCTAAGTGGGTGTTTACCCATCCTATTCCTAGTATCCATTCTGTTTTATTTAATTCTCCCATTTTGTCTCTTATAGCTTCTATCAGTTGATTATGATTTTTGGTATCATGTAATGACTGCAGTGTAATTTTGCTGACATATATATTGCTGCTGTTTCCAAGGTAGCTTGTGCTATTCCCATATTATCCATTGCTTCAAGTGCCTTTAAGATTGCAAGTTGTTCTGCTTGGTTATTTGAGCAGTTTTTGTTTAGTTTGTACTGTAACTGGTGAGTTAAATCTTTGTTCTTGTAGATTACCACTCCAGAACCTATTCCTTGATCTGTTTTGCTTCCATCAGAGTAAACCTCAATGTTATAGTTTGCATTTGACTTTTTTTTTTTTTGCTGGAATATATGATGGATGTGGATGGTATTTCAAAATTCATTACGCAATGTTTATTTTTTATTTTGACCAGAACGAAAGTGCATTTTCGTGCATTTTCCAAACTACGTAGTTTGGAAACCAGAAAGAAAGAACATTTTCATAACATTAAATATAATCAAATTGATAAATCGGCCGTAGCAGATCATTTTTCGTCATTTAACCATGAAATAAATCCCGAAGTTAAATTATTAAAACAATTAAATGTTCCCATAGATTTAATAGTTTGGGAAAAAATATTTATTTTAAAAAATAAAAATCGCATAATGAATTTTGACATACCGGCAATTGATTCTGTTTTTAGGTTTTTTTCATCTTCAGATGTTGGTAATACGTAAATACATGGTATCCTTGACAATGAAGTGTGTTGACTGAAGATGTGGGCAAATGTTCACGAAATTAATCTCGTATAAAGAAGATAGATGTATTAACATCAAATTCTTAAGATAAGTTGAAGTTAATTACTAAATATTTTTATTTGTATAATATTTCATTTTTTTTTGTAATAGGCTGTATAATGTTATTAACTTGTGCTTTGTTTCTGCATTAATGTTCAATGAGCATTCATCTTAGCTTGTTCTCATGTACTGAGCTGGTTGTTTTTATGCAACTGATTCAAATGGGCAGCTCTGGGAACTCTGCCATCTAATCTTAACATTAAATGTATTAATGTCTAATAGAAGATAGAGATTGCATGCAACAATCACCTTGTCAAGTTCTTCTTTTGTCTTCTCCTCTATGGCTCGAATGTCATCCATTGTAAGACCGTGCCAGCGGTCCATCCAACAGAAAACTTGCCTGAAACAAAAATAACTTTTACTAAAAAAGTATATTTTATTGTTATTTCTATTTTTGGTTTATAATATGATGCATTTATACAGAAAAGAAAGCTATATTAAACAGCTATATCAATGATAACTATAATATTTCACTCCTAAGATAATGCAGGTCCATTTTACAAGACAGAATCACACTGAAAAATTCAATGCCATAGCTGTGATTTAAAGCACTGATCTCCAGTATCTGTCTGGTTGATCTTAACCATTGAGCTACTGTGGCAACATGCCAGCATGACAGTAAGTTCTCCAACTGATTTGCATTTTTCCCAACAAACCACAATGAGATACATACCTTTTGTGGCAACTGACTATGCTGTGAGTATATAAGTCCCATGATTCATAGTTTAACAACTATTTGGTTTAAATTTATATTGAGGAATTAATCCTTAAAGAATTACTCCTTTTAAATACATTACTCCGGTAAATGGGTGATTTTTAGTTATTACAGCCAACTGAAAAATTCAATGCCATGGCCGGGATTTGAACCACGGATTTACTGGTTTCCATCCAGTTGCTCTACCCCTTGAGCTACCATGGTCAACGTGCCTTCCTGATATTAAATTCTCCAATTGACTCATCATATTTCCCGGCAGACCATTTAGGGTTCTCAAATTTGAGACAACCACTTGTGGCGACTTACTATTGTAAGTACTTAATTACCAGGATTTTTATTGTAGATTATTTTAATGTAAATTTATATTGAGGAATTAATCCTTAAAGACGTGGTTCAAATCCCAGCCATGGCATTGAATTTTTCAGTTGGCTGTAATTAACTATTTGGTTAATTGATGGAAATTCAAAATATTCATCTTGCACCTTTGGAAGATACTGACTTAAGTTACAAGTTTGATATTTATTTTTGTTTTTTAGTTATGCTGCTCACACGCATGCGCAATCTTTTCAAAATTTTACTAGATTCAAAATATGTATTTCCAATGAAATTTCTATATCAAATTTTAGGGCAGAATGAATACTTTTACTTACAGTACATTGTAGAAAAAGTAGGGAGAAACTTTCTTTTGTGCGACACGAGAATATTTTCTAAGTCCAAAGCAAACAACCTGCCGATTCTCGCATTGCAGCCAACATGAGAAAGATATGTAACACTTGAAGCCAACCTCTACAAAAATGCCCCAGACATCTCTCCTACACCATTGCAAAAAGACATGTGAATGTGATTAGCGCAGGTCAATTTTGGAAAATACTGACCATGTTTCCTCTTGGGTTTTATTGCTTTACAAAAGTAGGCTTGCTGTCCTGCAAAAGTACCTATTGCACTTCTCCCCCCCCCCCCCCCCCCCCCCCCATGGTTCAAATCCCAGCCATGGCATTGAATTTTTCATGTTGACTATCTACCTATTGTACTGTTAGAAGTGAAGGCTGTTTGTTCTGTGCGTTCTTCAAATATTTAAGATTTGTTCAGTACGTTGTTGAAAATTGGAAAATGGCTCAACAAATCACTAATATAGACTTGTCCTTTTATTTTAATAATGAGAAGGCCTGCCTTCAATTATTATTTGATGAGGGTCTGCAGAGGACACAAATGTCGTGTTCTGAATGCAATGCCACCCTGCACCCCATCAAGAGACGAGGCTGCGAGTTACCCGCGAAGTACCCAGAGTTTTGCTGCAGGCACATAAATGGTGATATGGGCACTACTGTTGCTACCATTGATACTAATATATACCTTGTATTTAATCTAATTATCTTTATTTATTTATGTATTTATTATTTTCTTTTAAAATTGGACATGAAAAGGTCACAGTCCGTATGCAAAGGAACATGGTTTGAGCAGGCTAAGTTATCGCCTGGTCAAATTTTGTTACTCATGCACTGCTTTGCACATAAACAATCCTACAACATGACATAATGGAGTGCTACGTAGGAGATACATGTATGAGCTAGCACTTGGTGTTTAGGCTAGGGATAGTTTAGTGTAATTAGTTAGTTGGTGAAAATTAGGGATTATTGTGTGTGTTTAGTGTAATTAGCTAGAGTAAATTAGGGACTACTGTGTGTGTTAATACAATTAGCTAGGTGGTGCAATTTAGCTACTACTTTATGTTAGTTTGCTAGATAGTGTAATTTAGGAACAAGTACAACTGTTGGCAGCATTGGGTTCAGTGGAGAAACAAGATAGTTTGGCTGCACTGAATTCTTCAATATGGCTACATATGCAGTCAGTAAATAAACATATAATTAATAACATTAAAAGAATGCCCTCCAGCATGAAATTGCACTAAAAGGTAAAGAAATTATATTAAAAAGTCATGGTTGCATATAAAAACATCAAAAAGTGTGAAGGACTTAGAAAAAATTGCCACGTCCCATATTAGAAGAGCCGAAAGTAGATTTCTAATAAGGCCAGAACACCATCTCAAATACAGTATGCGCCAAAATATACAGTGTTGGAAATTATGTTACTCTTATTGTCATTACCTTATGTATTGAGATGATAATGTGAACGTTCAAAATGTGCTCCAAAATGTACTCCATTGAATTGTAGACAGTGTTCATAACAATCGCGCAGATTTTTCAACATATTCCGGAATGCAGGTTGCTGCAGAGTCCCGAAGAATAAGACAATCTTCTGACATAATGCAGACAGTGTTTTGGGTAAATCTGGACAATTTAAAACTTTCTCCTTTAACATTCCCCACATGTAAGCACCAGGTGGTGTGAGATCGAGAGAATGTGGTGGGAAGGGGAACTCAGCCCCATGGGAAATATCACATCCTAGAAAGGTTTCTTGCAGCATAGCCATAGACTGTAGAGTGGTGTGGCAGGTCTCCCCATCTTGTTGGAACCACTGTCCATTCATCTGTATGTTCCTGGCACGACAAAACCTTCTTAGATCCTGAATAAATGGCCCAATCACCATGTTCCTATAGTGTTCCTGGTTAACAGAGGTGCACCATCATTCTCTATGAAATACTGACCATTTCCTGAAACTGCTGCATACCAAATCGTCACATGCACACTATGTAGTGGTTTCTGGACTAGTGTCTGGCCTCTCAAAACAAACAAACAAACAAACAAACAAAAAAAAACGAGTTATTGGTGAGTGATAAAACTGTCCAAGTGAATGTGACTTTCATCAGAGAACCACACAAACAAGAAATCTGGACCCTCGTACACCATGGCCAAAAATTGTGCACAATATTCTACCCTGACATGCCTATTGTGCTCTGTCAGTTGTTGCCCAACCTGTATTCAGTATGGAAATTCAACTATGTCTTTAAACAATCATCGAAGTGACATATTGCTTATGTTTAATTTCAGGGATGTTCACCAAAGACTTCACTTTGAAGATTGCAACATCTGTTTGAGGACACATCCATGATTTTCATTTGTGGCCACAGTTACTGGCCTACCAGACCTTCCCTTGCGTTGACCCAAGACACTACCCGTACAATGAAATTTTTTAACAGATAGCATAACTGTGTTGCTAGGTACTGGCTTATTGAAGTGTTCACGATATTGTTCCACCACTAACTTTAAACTTGGCTGCCTTCTTAACCATTTCTGTACAAGCAAAAATAATACTCCACTATAAACACTTTTTCCTCTGTCACGAGACCCACTGTCACTTCCGAACACAGAGCACTATGTTCCTTACACAACTAGCTATACATCATGGTGATGTAACATGTAGATGCTCAGGTGTGCATATGCGCTGTGTGAAAATGAGTACTGTATATTTTGGCGTATCCCATATAAGATTCAGTACCCCCCCCCCCCCCCCCCGATATTGAAAGTAGTTGTATAATATTTTATTTTAAACTGACGGGAACCAATCATTTTCATTAAAGATAACATCTCAGTATGAGATCTATAAAGGTTTAAAGAAAATCAATATTATTTTATAAAGTGAGCTTTTAATAAAATTATAACCAAATTAAACAAGAATTACTTAACCACTGCATAACTAAAGCTTATATTCAGTGCTACTTTTATAATAAATAGCCAATCAATCCCTAAAAGGCAAAGACCTCCTGCTAATGCAGGAAGTTGCTGCTATAAGCTCATAGGGCAATATAATTAAGTTCATAAAGAAAATGTTATCTGTAATAATTTTATCCCTTATAACTTTAGAAAATAATTACCTGTGAAAATTAGTGAAGAGTCGCCGCTCTTGCTTCTGGATAAAATTCTCTACTCGTGTTTGTAAACCAAACCACTTAAATTCTGTAGTAACTAGCTTATAGCATGTCATCACTGGAGTCACCTAGGATATGAGTATCAACAGATTAAGACACCAAAACATTAGAAACTCAGCACATGTAACAAAATGCAGGTTAAAATGTTCCTCAGGTATAAAAGACCATTTTAATTAAGTATTCTTATCAAATAACTAAAAGATCATCACTCTATTTTTATTGCCTCAAGAAGTATTCATGCAGCTATAACATAATACCTTGTCCATCCAATGCCCCGTGAGAGGTCCACGTCCAGTTTTCTGACTCTTAAATGTGGTTGGGTCTTCATCTGCTTTGTAATCTGCACTACTTACAGGATCATTAGCAATATCTATATGAACTACTTCTCGATGTTTCAGTTTGTCATGTGGTAATTCATGTACCTATACACAAAAAGCATTAAGCATTGATCTTGTGTCCACTCTGATTGAAAATATAAAACATTTTTAGGAAGATAACAGTAAAACTACAATACCTTTTAGATTGGCTTATATTCGATTAGAAAACAAAATCTCACTCAAGTAATAGAAAACCAGCTATGCTCAGGCCTGGCGAAGACTGAACAAAGTAGTCCCTTCTGGTCTCCTAGTACCACACATACATACACCCATTTACAGTTCGGCCACTCTTTCTCCGGCTCTGACATTTCTCAAGAGCGGGAAGCAGGCTGCTGCCAGTTCTTTAGCGGGAATTTCAAGCAGAGGAACAATGTGTATTTTAAATATTTCACGAACCAGTAGCCATATTATTATAATAGCGATAATAATAGGATTTATGAACACTAAAAATTGGAATTCACACATGCAAAATATAGCAAAGGAAGTTCACCAGCGCAAGCAGCTAAAGCCATGTGGCTCAAACAAATTTAAGCTGGCAACATGGTGCTGGGCTCGGAAGCAATGCCTAGCTGCGACAATGCTGATTGGCGCTAGCAGACAGTTTTAACTTCCTGACCACAACACCAGATGTAGAGACTCCCAGTACTACCAACAGATGCAGTTAGTGTGTGTGAAAGGTGTGAACGAAATATTTGAATAGAGTGGTGTCGTAATAAATATCTTGCATGATAATGAAATTGCAAGTTGGATTTCAGTGTTTTAAAGCTAACATAGTAATTACCTTTTCATTCTAAAGATAATTTTGAGGATATGCTTTCAATTGCTCATTACTGTATGTTGGTACTATTAACCTTATCCCTCCACCTCTTGCAGCTGCAAAACGTCAGAGCCGGAGATACAACGGCCGTACTGTAGTGGAACCGATTTCTGTTTTGGTGATTTTGAAGGAAAGGGAAGTAGGGCAATAACTTCACATCTTGGGAGTATTGATCCCCAGGCCTGAACTATACTTATTTTTAATTCTAAAGGTACTGTAAGCATTTTAGAGTACTGTTCTCCAAGCTTCATTAATTCATTCCAAATGATATATTACAACAAAGTAGCTATAACTTCACATATATCAAACAATATGTCGCATTAATTAGGATTCTGAATAAAGAAACTAGTACAAGAATAAATCACTCATCAGCTTAGTTAAACTAATGATACAATTTAGGGCAGTGCACAAAGTAACCTAAACAATTTATACTCTTGTAATCATATCAGCAAGAACAAGTTTTTGGATATAATTAAAAAGTAAAAAATGTAAAAGCTCTGAATTTAGTTTGTATTTCATTGGTACATTAGCAGAACATGTGACTGTGATAAAAATATAATTGTATAATATTAAATCCCATGCATAAAGATTAAACATATTTCCCGAGGTTATAGGCCGTGGTGTAACGGGTTTGCAAATTCCCTATGTTTTGCCAAGGAGTGTGCTTGGCATTGCAACAAGATTTTACATATGGGTAGATGGTGGAATCTAAATTCTCGCAGATTTACTCAAAATTCCTCAGCTGCTCAGGGATTATGATTATTATTATTATTATTATTATTATTACAAAAGAGCAGCAATGAATAATATTATATATAATATGAACAGCAGTAGCATTGACCTCGCCTTTATACAAGAACCTTACACCATACACAGTAATGTAGCGGGAGTGCCTAAATCTCTAAGAATCTATGAGAGTGGAAAGGGAAGGAAAAGGTCAGCACTGCTTATAAATAACAAAGACATAGATGCCATTCTTATTACACAGCTCTCTGACGAAGACACTGTCGTCGCAGAAATAACATACAAAAGAATGAAGTTTTACGCAGCTTGTTTATATTTCGATTCCACACAAGATATAGAGGTAAATTTGAGGACAATAGAGCGAATTACAAACTATACAAAGGGGAGTGGTTTACTTATAGCAGCCGACAGTAATGCCAGAAGTAAAACGTGGTATGACGTCACAACAAATCACAGGGGGACAGCAATGGAAGATTTTCTAACAGTGTCCAACTTAAACATAGTGAATACTAGGTCGGAGCCTACATTTGAAACTAGAAGAGGCAGCAGTTATGTCGACCTAACTATTGTTAACAACAAGTTGTTAAGGCATGTCAGTGAGTGGACCTGTGGCTCCGTAGAAAGCTGCTCCGACCACAAGGTTTTAACTTTCAAACTTACAAAGCAGATTGAAAAACACATCTACAATTGGAATCGATCACACGAGAGCAAAGTATATAGTAAGGAATGAAGATTTCGAGAAATTCGACAATATTTTCCTTTCCACGGTGATATCTAAATTCAATTGTCACTATAATGAAGAGAACTTGCAGAAATTAGATCAGGAACTAAGCAGCACAGTGGCAAGTAAAACTGAAGCAGAGGAAATGGCAAACCTCGCCTTTTCATGTATCATAACAGCTAGTAATGCAACCTTCAAAGTTTCAACAGGTGCTAAACAGGCGATAAAAAGGAAGACGGTATCTTGGACAGACGAACTTACTATATTAAGAAAAAGGGCAAATGCACTGCGGAGGAGATGCCAAAGAACTGTCACCGGCGAAAATCTACGACAGGAGAGGAAAGAAAAATATCTGGATGGGAAAAGGGAATACGAAAGGAAAATGAGAGATGCAAAACTGAAATCATGGAAAGCGTTTTGCACAATAAGTGACGATGCCAATCCTTGGGGTTTAGTACATAAAATAGCTTCCGGCAAACTCTGAACTGGTGTGAGATTGACTACATTACATAAAGACGATGGAACATTTACCACAGATACTGAAAATACAATCAAGCATATGTTAGAGCACTTTGTACCCGAAGACAATCAAGATAGTGACAACGAATTGCACAAACAAATTAGGAAAGAAATTGAAGAACCCATCAATACTAATGATGATAAACCTTTCACAACTGCAGAAATCATCATTAATATGCAAAAATTCAATCCAAAGAAATCTCCTGGGAAGGACTGCCTATCTAGCGACATAATTACAAGAGCTTTTCAACATCTCCCTCTATTCTTCACGCAAGTATACAACGCGTGTTTAAAGAAGGGATGCTTTCCAAAAGATTGGAAGCAGTCTATTGTCATTCCAATAATTAAGCCCAGAAAAGAAGACTGCCAAGACGCATCAAAATACAGACCAATAAGCCTATTAAATATCGGAGGTAAACTACTAGAAAAACTGATGATTGACAGAATACTATACCATATGTACAGCAATAATTTGTTACACAACAATCAGTTTGGATTTACCCCCCAAAGGGGAGCAGTTGACGCTGCAATGGAAGTTAAATCTTTCATCGATAAATGCTTGAAGTCAAAACAATGCGTAGTAGTCACTAGTCTTGATGTCAAAGGTGCCTTTGATGCAGCTTGGTGGCCTAGCATACTCAAGAATCTAAGACAGCTTAGATGCCCTAAGAATTTATATAATTTAGCAGTGAATTACTTCAGCAACAGAAGAGCAGTATTTTCAGTGAACTATACAGCAGAAAGAGAAGTACAGAAAGGCTGCCCACAAGGATCATGCTGTGGTCCAGGCTTCTGGAACATAATGTACAATTCGATGCTGAATTTAGAATATGATCACCGGACAAGAGTGATCGCCTTCGCAGACGACCTGGTAGTAATGACAAGAGGAGCATACAAATCAGAAGCAGAGAACGTTGCAAATCACGATCTTAGAAAAATCCAAAAATGGGCTGATGATAACAAAATTCAATTTAACCAAAAGAAATCCCAGGTTCTATTTATCACAAGAAGAAGAAATGTAGATAGGGATGTCAACATATTTTTGAATCATCATAAACTTAACCAAACCGAAGAAATAAAATACCTCGGAATATAAAAATTATTTGTGGTTGGTTTATTGAACTAGTTGGGAAGAGATTGAAAATGGAGGCCAGGGCCTTTGAAACTAGTCTCTCATAAATATATGAAAAAGTAAGTGACGAGTGTCAATAAACCAACCACAAATAATTTTTATATTAATTTTGACGTCACTGTTACTAAATTCCTCCAAACACACACCTCGGAATATATTTAGATAGCAAATTTAACTTCAATGCGCACATTGAATATACTGCAGACAAAACAATCTCGTTGGTTCATATGCTTGCAAGAACAGCAAAGCTACAATGGGGGCTAGGTCACAAAGCACTTAAGACAATCTATGAAGGTGCTATAGTCCCTGTCTTGACATACGGAGCTCCTATATGGATAGATGCGATACGGAAGAATAAAAATATTGCAAAATATAGAAGAATTCAAAGATTAATCAACATAAAAATGACGAAAGCATATAGAACTCTCTCGTATGATGCATCGTGCGTACTAGCTGGAGTATGTCCTATAGAAATAACTATAGAGGAAAAACTCCAAATATATCTGGCAACAAAAAGTCACATAGCAGACTTCGACAAACCATTAGAAGTAGAACACTGGCGACATCCTGCCGAAGTGGCAACGATTCAGGAGGTGAACAAAGATAACATATATAGAATGGAAGCGTACACAGATGGAAGTAAAATGGGGGAGAAAGTTGGCGCAGCAGGAATTATATTTGAAAACGGAATTATGACACACCAGTTAAAATTCAAATTGCATGGCCACTGCACCAACAATCAAGCCGAACAACTTGCTATTTTAAAAGTACTAGAGAAATTAGAAGAACTATATTATGCCAGTTCAATAGATAGAAACGGAACCGTTGCAATATACACTGACAGCAGAATTACTATAGATCTACTGAGAAACAACTGGAAAAGGAATCGACTAATAGAATCTATCAAAGACAAACTTCTTGCACTAAACCATTTAAATTGGATCATCCACTTTGGCTGGGTTAAAGGCCACTGCGGAATAGAAGGGAATGAACTAGCAGATAAGCTTGCAAAACGCGGTGCTATCGAAGATAGTGAAATAGTGTACAACAAAATACCAAAAGACGTAATTGTAACAAGAGCGAAGGAATATGGACTCAACAGGTGGCAACAAGTCTGGACGAACACAACGAAAGGTGCAGTGACTAAAGCATTCTTCCCGTTAGTGAAAAACAGATTGCGTCAAAAGATTCCAATATCACCAGAACTCACTACAATGTTAACTGGCCATGGAAAATTAAATGCATACCTATACCGATTTAGAATAATAAATAACCCACTCTGTCCTTGCGGAAAAGAAGAACAGACCGTTAACCATATAATATTTAATTGCAGAAGACTTGATGAAAAAAGACTAGAATTGGCAAAAAGTGTAACAAGCAATGGAGGGAAATGGCCTACCACCAACGAGAAGATTGCGAATAATCACCTGAAGTCGTTTGTAAAATTTGCAACTTCTATAAAAATCACAGACATGGACTGAAGGATTTGGAGTGCAACAACGACAAATTGTGAACTCTATACGTCAACTTACTCCGGTTTCATCATAATCTTACAATTAACTAAAACATAAAGCACTACTTCTAAAAGTATGACAAGTATTTAGATTGAAATAATTACAAATTGTGAACTCACAAAAATCAGCTAGAAGAATAGACTCAATTTAATGTACATAGTGTCTAAAACACAGAATAACCCAATGTAAAATTGTTGTAATGTTTACAATTACTAATTCAAAATAGGACATGTAACTATAAAGCATGTAGTATTACTATGTAATGGAGCATGCTGTTGATATCAATAAAGCAAAAAAAATTATTATTATTATTATTATTATTATTATTATTATTATTATTATTATTATTATTATTATTATTATTATTATTATTATTATCATCATCATCATCATCATCATCATCATCATCATTATTATTATTATTATTATTATTATTATTATTATTATTATTATTATTATTATTATTATTATTATTATTATTATTATTATCATCATCATCCTCCTCTTCAGAGCGTGGTTGCAGAATTTTCCTTTCTTCTCAAAATTGTAATTTAATCTGCACATAAACCTTTTAAAAACAATTCTTCCAACGCTGAACAAATAAATACTCTCCATCAATGTTAACATTAATTGATCTTGCAACTTTGTAAAATACTTTTACAAGACTTCATGCACCATAATGTTTCTGCAAACTTGCAGATGCTATCACACACGTCTGTACTGTTTGGAATCTAAATGCAGAAGATCACCTCCAGTCTCGGTTTTAGACAGAGAATGTGCCTTATTTTTGGAGCTCTGCTACCATAGTTTCATCTCCTGTCACTAAAGTTTGCAGAACTTCTCCCTCATTAGTGCAGCAGAGCCTATCCAGTATCATAACCTGGTTGGTTCACATCAATTTGTGGGCTGTCCTATGGTTACATTTGTTCCTGCCATCTAGTTTCCTTTACAGTATTAGTATCCAGGCTTTGTTAAAGCTAAGTGCTGCTTTAGTTAATTGATGGAAATTAATAATTTCTTCATACTAGCCATATATAGGCTAAGGTTTCTGATAGATTGAGTAAACATGAAAAATTCAATGTCATGGCTGGGATTTGAACCACAGATCTCCTGGTTTCTGTCCAGTCGCTCTAACCCATTGAGCTACCATGACCAACTTGCCGTCCTGACATTAAATTCTCCATTTGACTTGTATATTTCCCTGGTAAACCACTAGGGGCTCTCGCATCCGAGATACACCGTTTGTGGCGACCTACTATCTTAAGTACTGGAGTCTTAGGCTTCATCATTTAACTCTTATTATTTTAGTTAATTGATGGAAATTAATAATTTCCTCATACTAGCCGTATATAGGCTTAGGTTTTTGATAGAGTCAACATGAAAAATTCAGTGCCATGCCCAGGATTTGAACTACGAATCTCCTGGTTTCTGTTCAGCCGCTCCAACACATTAAGCTACCATGGGAAATATACCAGTCAAATGGAGAATTTAATGTCAGGACAGCACGTTGGCCGTGTCAAGAGAGCGGCTCCATTACAAAATATAATTTGAAGAACTTTTATAAATGAAAATTAAATGTTACAACATAAAACATAACCATGTAAGTTATTCAAAAACAAGTAGGTGACTCGGCAATTCAAACGCATCAAGGAAGTACTTATCCTGAGTCAAAGCAATTATACTGCTGCCTATTTACAGTTTAACCATTTCTAATCTAATTCATATCACATATTATAAGGACTATCTGATGCACCTTGTCTTTGGGAAATACCCTCCGAAATTAAGGAGTTTCTTATACTCAAAACTGATATTAAATGTCCAGTGTATGATTTAAGCTTCCGACTAGTCTAAAAAATGGCTGCATATTTGAACCTGCAGGAAACTTATCGCTATCTAGCAATATGGGATTCAATCGGCGACAACAGCAGCAGACTGCTGAGACCAGGAACAAACAAGAGTTGCAGGGATTCACAATCAAAATTGTATTGAGTTTTATCAATCATCCGTTTGTTCCATTCCTCTCTCATGCACTTAAAAGGATTCATTACTGGGACATCAAGAGATTGCAATTATTGTGAAGAAAAGTTCAGTTTTATAAACAAAAATAGTTTTTTAGTCTGGCTTTGCAATGTAAAATATCATAAATGTTAATTTATTTTTCAGAAAAATTGCTTAAAATTTAAGTGTGCCTTGTAGTCCATTATCATCTATTGTCTGTGACGATAAGTTCTGCAGGCAATATCTTGTGTGAAAGATTATATTATTCAACACTTACTAATGACACATTTATCACTGTGTTTGTACATGTGTTTGGACACTGCAGAAACTAAAATCAGATACTGCAGTCACTATGAAGCTTGGAGAACATGGCATTATTTAAATGGTTTATTTATAGCTACCACTTAGGTGAACAAAACCAACTCTTTCAAGAAAAAAAACATGCTATAATTACACAGATACAAGCCAATATCAACAACCTTGCAAAGTAAAGCTTAAATACTACTAAAAGAAACTTTTGAAAGCAAAAATGTAAGACAAAGCATATCCTATAAGCATATTTGAAAGAATTCAGCCCACATATATTAGGCAAGGTTATAAAATTAGCATCTTTACTACTGAATGCATGCAGAAGCTATATGCAATAAATGTGTTCTATCAGAAATAAAGCAAGCTTCAAATAAAACATAAGTAAAAATAAATTCCACGTGAAAACAAAGCACATTCACTTAAACATTGTTGAAAGAATATTTGCAATTAAGCATAATTCTGCTCATAGGAAATGGTCATCAAAATGTCCGAAACACAGAGAAATCATAGAAAATGTTCAAATTGTCCTCTTGCTTCTTCTACACGTGCATGGATCTGCATTCATTCAAAGACTCTAAATGGTATCACAAGCTTGATAAAGTATCTCTCTCCATTTGTTCTTTCCACATTATCTTACAGGCCTCCAAAAATAAAAACCCTTAGTTCCTCAATTATTTGTGTATTACTCTTATATACCAAAGATTCTATGGCATCCCAAAAGAAAAAATCAGGAGGGGTAAATAAGAAGAATGAGGAGGCCACATTCCTTTTCTGATTATACATTCCTTAAAGATTTCATTTAATAGACTGTTTGATTGGACGTGTGGTGGGTCGCACTGTCTTGGAAGAAAAAAATATCTTTCAATTTCATCTTCATTCAGAAAGGCAATGAATGGATAAATAATGTCTAAACAGCTTCTGAAGTGATTGTTGTGATAAGAAAAATTGGTCCTATGATTGCTCTGGAAATGGCAGTCCAAACTCCAAATTTTTGTATATACAGTGGCTTCTCTTCCAGTGTGTTGGAGTATATTGATGACCAAATGCATGAACTTTGACTCTTAATAAATCCATAAAGGCTAAATCATACCTCATCATTGAAAAAAATTTTGTTCAGAACTTCCAAGTTCATGTCACTTGATGAACTGGAGCCACTGACAATATTGCACTCTTTTCATTATCTTAACTGTTTTAATACATGGACAACTGTAATGATAGATGTAGTTTTTTTCACGTCCTCCAACGTTAAGTCATGTCGGAAACTGTACAGAAACATTTGTTTCCTAAGCTAACTTTCACATTAATTTAGCATGGCTTCTTAACATTACATCTGAAACTTTGTCCAATTTAGCCTTTGTTTAGAGCTTAGGCCCATAGATTTTCAGAATATAACGTAGAGATGCCATTTTGCAGAATTTAGTAATAAAATCTGACAGTATCGCAATCAGGACATACCAAATGTGGAAAATGTTCATGGAAGTTCTATTTCACACTTTCTGAAAACCAATAAGGAATATGCATTCAACTAAAAATGCTCTCTCTTCAAGTCACATACTAACCTCATTTCACAAACACACAATATTAGCTTCACTTTATGGAAGCACACTTCACTGTGCTATTCAACCAACAGGAAGGAAGGTAGGACTGGCTGCTCAAAGTCAATGCTCCTCAATACTTCCACTACCACAGCCAAATGTGTCTGATTACACTGCAGAGACTCTTGAGACATTGTTATTTTTATAGTTTAAATGTAAAACATCTATTTCATGATGTATTATCAAATCCACAACCATATAAACACATGCCAATCATCCAAGACAGGCTCAGCCTATCCTTCACAACTGCCTTGTTTATACTGCAAGGATTCTCTCCCTTCTTAACTGTCAACATTGAAATCCTGGCTAGATATTCCCTATTTAGCCAAATGGCATACACTCCCGAAATGGCACTCAAGTTTCTATAAGCACAAATCAAGTCATGCGGTCAAATTTGAAAAATCAGATTTGATCAAAGATAAGCTGGAACTGAAAGGATTACGTTAACTTACACAAAACTGAGGAATAAACTCGGTTTGACATACATGACAAATAGTACAGGCATTAATGTTCTTCAGCAAGAAACTGAAAATAATTTTAAACAAATGTTATTTCTAAAATTAAAGGAAATATTTACAAAATGCAAAAACCTACATCTTAACACCAACATTTTCCCAAAAGGTTAACTGATACTTAAAAATTATAGTGGAAGTAATTTAAACAGCAACGTGCAGGTTGAACATAGAACATAATATCTTGATAAACTGTGTGGATACTTTCATTCACCAATGACATGCACTTAGAACCAATTCAACTTACATTTTCTTGCTTTCCTGGGTCTGCTAGATGTAATGATTCTATTACAATGATGAAATTCTCTTTCATATACCCAGGATTCTGCATTTGGTGACAACCACCACCACCATCACACACACCAGAAGCAGAAAGATAAAGCACACAAAAAATGAAGGCCCATGTTACTTTCAAGTACTAGTGACAATTTATGAACACACAAACATAAGCAGTTACTGGCTGGGAACTGGGATCAGTATATTCCTAGTGAACACTTGTTTACACTTAAGTTTTACTCCCATTCTCCTTGCAATGTCAATTACAACATATGAAACAATATATTAAAATTCATGTATATTTCTTACAAAATATACACAGTATTATCTTAATGCTATCCAAATATGTACATCTTCTGACCAGCCTCTGTAAAATCTTAAAGAAAAAATGTTGGCAGTTGATGATTATTATATGTATTTCTAAGCAAACATTTAGTGCACTTGCTGCCAGCAAAGAAGGGTTTTGTGGTGACAGTTTTTTTTCTCTGCAACACGATTACAAATTGCTTTGGGGATTTTCACTGGTGAATGTGTAAGAAGTATAAGTTTATTTGGTACAGATTTTAATTTATTTTTGTTGTTTACTTAAATTTTCATTTTCTACAGCATCACAAGAAACTACTGTACAATGACATACATATGAATGATTAAAGTATTGAACAATAAAATCACTGAATATCTCGCAAATTGCTTATGTCACAAAAAAGTTATCTGAAATAAATTGTGTGTTTTAAAGAGATTTTTTTTTCTGTATAGTACGTTTCCATCCATTGCTTAATGTTCACCAGTTATAAAAGGCTCATTCTGAATAAAAAACTCTGAAGCTACTTCCAGAAAATTCAAGATATAGACATTGTCATGTAAATATTGTTTATTGCATTTTAATCAAAATCCTCATAGCTATTTTTGATAAAATACAAAATTTTGAAAAACATTACATGTAAAAGGATAGTTTGTGATGGGGGAAATTTATTGAATATGTTCATGTTGCATCATTTAAAGATCCTTAATTTAAATGCCAAATTTAGTAATTTATCTGTCGTTTTATATTTTAGTTGTACTCTAGCTCTCCCCCCCCCCCCCTTGCTTTCTCTCTAATGTGAATGTAGCTCCTCCACACACAAAGGACCTTTTCCTAAAAATATGTTTTGGATTCAGAGGCCCTAAAACATGTATTTCTGGTTAAATTTTTATATTATATCTTTGGGTGGAATCCACTACCTCCTTTATCTTTTGTGTGTGTGCGCTCTTATCTACTTCATGTTAATCATGATAAACTTTGCAGAAATTATCTTCTTGCTAATTTTCTTGTATGTACATGGGGAATATGGGAAGCCAGTCAAATCTTTGAAGAAATGGTACTAGGTGATGGCTTGAAATGCTATGATTGGCCAAGAGATAAAAAATTAATAACATATCTATTTGAGAGTATAAGTATTGGAAAATGCAAACAAATAATAATATCTTGGAAATGATTTACTATACAAAAAATTCTTTTTGTCATAAACTGTGTGTTTTAATGAGATCTACATTTTGTTTAGTAAGATTTTGTTTATTTCTCCTTGATTTACTAGTTATGCAAGAGCCTTTCAGAATGAAGAGGATTTCTGAGGAAATATTCAGAAAATTCAGGATATACATAAGAGTAGGTCTACAATTTTCCAACCTCGTTCATATGGATTATTTGCCTGTACAAAATCCTGTTGTGCTGTCATACTTTATCTGTTAAGTAAATAATTGCTGCTGTAACTTTCACTTCTGCTGTCTGTAAGTATAACTGCATAAACAAGGCTATGTGTAAAAGATTCTGGCACATTTAAAGTGAAGAATCAAGTGGTTATCCAGTTCTTCACAAAAGGACTTAATCTAAGTAATATTAAATAGTGATTGGAAAGTGTCTATGGGGAAGCATTCTTCTCATATTCTATGCAAAAGAATGAGCCAAGGTCAAGGGAGTCAACGGAGCTTTTAAGATGAAGAGAGTGCAGATCAGAAGCATTCCCCTCATATTCTATTTATAAGAATGAACCAGACTTTTTGAAGGGTTCAAGGAAGCATTGAAAAAGAATGTGCAGTCAGGCCTTGGAGATTCATTCCTGAAACCATATTTTTGTGGAAGGGGAAATTTGGAAGAAGGGCATTTAAAGTTAAAGAAATATCAGCAAAGTTGAGCCTTTTTAAAACAGTTCTTCAAATTATTTATGAACATTTGAACTTGAATAAGATTAGTGTTAGATGGTTGCCTAGACTTCTTTCCTCAATCTAAAAGCAGCAATGAGTCATCTGCTGTCAAGAATTTTTGGAGCTCTGCTGCACTAATGAGAGAGAGATTCTGCAAATTTTAGTGACAGGAGATGAAACTATGGTCTACAACTATGTTCAAAAGAAAATCTATCAATGAAGTGATGTACACATGGCAAAGTATCACCTCTAAAGGCCACGCAGTCAATCAAGATCATGACCACCACCTTTTGGGATTCTTAAGGAATACTCTGACTTTAACAGGAACATTACAGTAAATGGGCAGCACAATGCTTGCCTACTCCAAATACTATCTGCTTCCGTCAAAGAGAAAAGATGAGGAAAGCATCACAGCTGTGCACACAGCTCATTACAAAGTTATGAGAAAATGTGGCTTCAAGAAGGGCAACCATCCAAGCTGCAGTCCAGATCTAGTTCCCAGTGGCTGTTTCCTCTTCTCAAACCTAAAGAAGAACCTTTGGCAAGGGAAATTTAAGTGAGATGAAGAAGTGATGAAGCCTGTTTATGGCTATTTTCCAGGCTAAACTTCTGGCTACTTTTTGGGGAGAACTGAAATGCTAATTCAAAGATGTGGGAAGTGTATTGCAATAAAGGATGACTATATTGAAAAGTGAAATATCTGATTTGTATGTATACTGCAATACTTACCCTACAATTGAAAATTTAAACTAATAACAACAATGTTTTGGAAACTGCAAACTCAAAAATATATAGATTTGACAGAAGCTTTTGTGTAGTAAGGCTAACTTAAGTTTAATATAATTTTCAGTCGAACTAGTACTCAATGCTCCACTTATTGCTAGTATTTACCTAGAACACATTCCGTTAGGATCTTCCTAACATCATAAGCTGTTGTCGACATATAGCTGATGATGTTAGGAAGATCCTAATGAAACGCGTTCTAGGTAAATACTAGCAATAAGTGGAGCATTGGGTACTGGTTCAACTCAAAATTATATTAATTTTGTGCTTCCTTGTATCAGTCATTACACATTGGAATAACTTAAGTTTAATCATCTGAGTCATTTTTAGAAAATAAAAAATTACAAATTTTCCATGTAAAACTATTTTGGTGCGAGTAAGATTTTCATAAAAAGCTTCCACATTGCACATTTGGAAGACTCTGAACCATATTTAACTGAAATTTGCTTTGGAGTTATACTGTTCAGAGAGAACGTTTTGTAAAAATGGTTTTGTGGATTCAGGGAGTTTCAAAATATGTATTTCCAACTTGATGTGAATTTTTTTTAATGGAATACAATACTTCCACTTAGTAAAAGTAAAAACTGAATCTCTTCTCAACATCCATATCTAACTGCACAAGATAATGTCTGCATGCAACTTTCACTCTTCATACGAGATCTGCTCCAACACCAAAACCACTGGGTAAAATACCTCGCTTGAGAACCTCTGATGTATTAAATAGCTCTCAATGGAATGCATTACACAATACTGTTTATTACATGACATGCTACCAGGAATATGACACAGTACAATTGCATTTCATATGGTACGTAACACAAGTGCTCGAGTATTATTTCTTTCAATATTAGAATAGTTTTTACTTGCAACTTTTTAATGTCACATGCAAAGTATTTTACTTTTCTTAAAGCTATTTAACAGAGATTTCAGTAACTCATTTTTGATTGTGTGTTCATAGGAGCTGTAAGAAAGTTAAGAGAGATTTCATCCAGCAGAAAAGAGAGCTGTTTTGAAATCCGGAAACTGCTAAGATAATAATGAAGCTGGCTATCAAATAAGCATATCCAGGTACCCTTTATATTTTAAATGTTACCACTAAAATACCCAAAGCAGCAATTTCCAAATAATAGCAACAGCAGTGCCCGTATTCAAATTAGTTTTAAAAATTATTTTAACACTCACATTATTTTTATCACCTTTATCATTCAGATGAAGTGTTTCTATTATAAGAAAAAATTTCTCCTTCATATAAAGTGGATTCTGAAATGTCAAAAAAGTAAATACCTAATTTAATTTCCAAGTAACAAAAATTAAAGTTTTAGAGTAAAAGTTGTGCATTAAGGCATATGCTCTGGTGAATAATAATAATAATAATAATAATAATAATAATAATAATAATAATAATAATAATAATAATAATAATAATAATAATAATAATAATAATAATAATAATAATAATAATAATAATAATTTACCAAAGAGTAACAATCTACAGATCTAACACAAACTTTACTACTGCATGTTACTCCCCAAAAACATTCAAAGATAACTCTTGATTTATATGCCTTATGGCGAGGCCTTTTATGCCTTATGACGAGTATCAATAAACCAACTACAAATCTGTTCTGTAGAAGATTCTGGGCTGTAAGGCTGTGGTCCACTGGATTTCTTCATCTCTCTGCCAGACGTAGCTACGAGTAGCGAAGAGTACAAGGAGGACTTTTCTACGCCACCAATGATGCTTGCTGCAGGTGTAAGTGAAACGTCTGGAAGAGAGATGAAGAAGTCCAGTGGACCATGGCCTTACAGCCTGGAATCTTCTACTGAACAAGATGCCGGCCGTGAAAGCCTACGTTTGTTAACAACTACAAATAGTTTTGGGGATTAACTCTTGATTTGTTTAATAGTGTATATAAAATCATGTGATTCTAGAATGTTATTAAAATTACAAACTGACGCAGTTAATGAGTTCTAGAACTACAAAAAAAGTTTCAATTGGCATTGTTCTTGCAAAATCTAATATGCAGAAAAATCTTTTCAGGAGAGGCAAAAAGGCCTTCTTACACATGGCTATTTGTTAAATTTTAATTTTTATAACAGCAATAATAAAGTGCTCTTTAGCCCCTGTTTCAATCAATGAAAAGCTGTTCTAACAAATTTTAAGTCAATTTAATGACAAACTGTAAAGAATCAGATCAGTTGTGCATATGTGCTGGAATTTCTTTTAGGCTATTAATCCGACACTCTCCTGGCAGTAACTGGATCTGCAATCATGAATCAGAAAGACAGCACTCCACTAACTGTAACTGCATTGAAAGATCTGGTGCTGTGTATTTTACGACACAGCCATTGTCATTTTGAGCATTTTTGACAAGTCTCTAGAAATGTTAGGGCAAACATTCCTTGAGTTTATTAATGATACAAAGTTTAAAACACTTTCATTTTACTTAACATTTTGCTTTATAACATATACGAAGGCTTGATATTTTGGTGAAACAGGAAAGTTATTAATCACATTTTGGTAGCAATTAACCAATCAATGTTAAAAATATTTTTTACAACTTGTTTGCCATCATCATCATTATTAATTTACATCCTCCAACGTTAGGTCATATTGGATGAGTCATGGGTCCATAGAGCTTAGAGTTACCCAACATTCATCTTTCAGGATAAGGGAAAACCCTAGAAAAAGCCTTATTCAGATAACTCAACCTAACAGATTTGAACTTGGAACCTCTAGGAGACGAGGCAGACATACTACCACCTACACTGCAGAGGCAGGCTTTGCTAACATTATGTCAAAGCTCTTGCATGTCATCACACTTTAAGAGAAAACTGTAAACTAAACTTCTTGTTAATGTCAGAGACAACTGCTAATGACAGCTTTCAAGAAACAAGTGACTGAACTGAACAGCTTCTGAACTTGCTTGATGCACTTTTGTATACGAACTGCAGTGCTCTCTGTTTCAGTAGCATACAACCAGTTATTTTGAAATATAATTGTCATATGATTATCCTCACTATTTGAGGTTAGAATTTCAATATCAACTGAAAAATCTAAGTACAGAGGAACTAATAAATGTTTCACCGTTTGAAAAGGTGTTAGTAATTCTACATAAGTTTTATAAGTGAGTATAAACATGTTGCTGAGCTTAAAGGATCATAATGCAGCCTCAGAGAAAATCTGTGAAGAATTTAATTACAATGGCCACATATCCCCCGGGTCCAGTGAGCAACTATAGCAATTTTATGCCAACATAAAATGTAACACAAAAGAGACCATGCAAAGAACATTTAGAATGGTTTAAAACTACAATGAAATTGAAGTGAAGTTATCATGATTAAGGATCAAATAGAAAACTACTGAAATACTATTTGCTTCTTTAAGGGATTGCTTTGCAAATTATCTAGACAAGCCCACAAATGAGAACCTACAAAATGCCAAGTTATCAGCTATCATTAAATTATCAATACCAATAAGCATAAATTACACCTGTGCTACAGCAGAAATAGTCATGTTTTTGTTGATGGTATTCTAACTTATTGTAATATGTATCAAAACCATGCTCACAATTGCTTTGGACTTAAAAATTCCAACTTTTGCAGGTCTATAAATACATTATGTTGCAAGGCTCTTTTTCAGTTGGGACACTGTTAACTTCAACGTTTTCACTTACACAGTGTGTGAAAACTTAAAAATGGTTGGTGAAACTAGCTCTTGATGAACTAAAATGTATGTATTTAGCACACTCAATAAAAAAACGTTATTAACTTTGGTTTTCAAATTAGCTTAGATCTTCAAAATACATTTTAAGCATGACTTAATCAACTACAAATAGTAAATGTGCATTGTTCAATTAGATTTAAGGAACTCGCTGATTGCAACCTTCATTGCCTCACATTCCCCTATATGATATCTACTGCACTCCTTTACACACGGACACATGCACGATTCTCCCGGTTCGTGAAACTGTTTAATGGTACACACTTTAAAGTGGAACCCACTCGTGTTCAGCCAGGCCAGTCACCATATATCGTTTCTCATAGTTGGTACAAGTCTAATCTTGCATCATCATGGCATCCATTGTGTAGAACTCTTGTCATATGTCTTTCCTCTTTTTCTCCCTTTCCCTGATGACTTTGCACCAGCTGTCTGTAGACGATAGCTGCAGCTTGATTCTTAAGACCTCCACAAAATGTCTCTTGCTAGAACGTACACTCGTCTAGAAGGCGTGAACTTTCATAGATCTAGGACTCTCTTTAATATCTTGCCTTCAGACTTTCTATTTCTCTCATCAGGTTTGTTGTGAGGTGATCCCATACAAATTCGATTCTGTATGCTATTGTGGGCACTATCTTCACCTCAAAAAGTCTCATTGCTGTGGCGAGTGACATCAGGTTTAAATTTGTGATACTGGAGATCCCTTTAATCACTGCAACTATTCTCTTCTTGACAAACGATTTTCCCATTATTTGCAATACCATACCCAGATATTTAAAAGAGCTTTTGACTTTGAGTTTCCTTCCATTGCAGTTTATCTTTTCTCGTTCCATCGTTCTTCCACCATTTCTGAAGATAAACAATTCTGTTTTCTTTCATTAATTGTTGTTTCATTTAATAATGCCCATGATGAGAGATGACTGACTGCTTTCAGATGTGAGCACCATGATAATGGTAGTAAGACATTCAGTCATCATTACAAAGGTTTAACTTATTCTTGCAGAGCATGAGTTTATTAAAAATGGCATGCAAAGATAAATAAGAATGCCCTTGGGGTTAAAAAGTAATGAAAATGTCAATTTACGTAATTTTAAATGAAATACCTTTTTTCTCTCCTCCCCCAAACAGTAATACTCTACATACAAAGATATGGATTCTGTCAGTAATCCAGCTTCAGATATTTGAGAATACTCACACTTTCTTCCAAAATTAAAAATCACCATCACTTTCGGTGACATCAGTTGTCTGTATTTTACATGGAAGTTTCTTCAAAAGCTTAAATGATGAAAGACTGATGACAAACCTCTGTCTATGTTTAAAAATAACATGAGTTAAATAAATATTTGCACAATGTGTTTCGTCAGATGATTTTAGAAACACTGGTTCCCCCCCCCCCTTTTTTTCAATGTTTGTTTTCTTTTAATTTTCCAGTAAAATCAGGTGCTTGGGTATGCCAGGTTTCTACAGTAAGTGGACCTGTTAAACAGAATCTCCAATTACACTTAAAGCACAATAATTGTTTAATGCCCGCTTACTTCATATTGCACACAGTTTGGTGATACATGAAATAAAATTACAACTGGAGAAGGAAATTTAGGAAGAAAACTTCCAGACCTAAGCTTCGGGTACCTCTGCAACATTTGCTGGTCATGAAAACAGGAAAACCTGGAAAAAATCTTGGTCACAAAGAACAATCCTGAACCTATTCATGTATATGTGATTTTGAGGACCATGGCTACCTGTTATCAATAACGACAAGAGATGGAAAGCATTCATGATATGAGATTCTGAAATGCCCACCTCTATAGAACAGGTAGTAGACCTGTCTGCCTCACCGCCAAGAGGTCTCTAAGCTCTATGGAACCTGGGCTCATTTGAGCATCATTTCATCCATTTCATTCATCTTTCAAATATAACTTAACATTGGAGGATGTTAATTTAAAAAGAAGTAAATAATTAAACAAATATAAAAAGACTCTGAAACTTCAATTTACACAAATTGAATTTAACTTCAAAAAACTTTCATCATGTATCATGAGGAGTACGTTGAATTATCACCTTTTTTTTACTATAGCACAATACACAACTCAAAAGCAAAATCATTAGTATTTCTGAGTATGGCTTATGGCATAGCATTGTGGAGATGATTAGCAAGCCATGAAGTGAGGTAAATCTGGACATTGAAAGATGGGAGGGTAAGGTCTGAGATGGAAAAGTAATCTCAGCACATTCCTAAGCATTATCTCTTCAGTTGGGGAAGGGAGGTGCAAATAAACCAGAAAACTACAGGGGAATAAGTATGTTATCTATATTAGGAAAAATATACACAGGCATATTAGCAGAAAGGCTAAGAATATGGGTAGAACAATAAAGGAAGCTGTCTGAATTTCAAGTAGGTTTCAGGAAAGGAAAACGGACAATAGATAATCTGTTCATAATAAAGACTATAATAGACAAATACATCAGGAAGAAGAGGGGAAGAGTATAGATGTTCTTTGCGGATTTTAAGAAAGCTTTTGATACAATAAACAGAAAAGCTTTAGTTTGGAAATTGAGGATGAAAGGGCTAAGTAGGAAATATATAAAAGTAGAGAAAATCTATGAAGGGGTGAAGTTTTGCATAAGGTGGGAAAAAATGTAATTACGGAGATGACAGAACAAAAAATAGTCCTAAGACAAGGATGCAAAATGAGTCCAATTTTATTTAACTTATAATATATCGATGAGGTAATAGACAAGGTTAAAGAAGGAAATCAGCACTGTCCGGTAGTAGCAAACAAAGAAATTCATGGACTGCTATATGCGGATGACTTAATGGTAGGATCTATAACAGTAGTAGGATTGCAGAAGGCAATAAATGAAATCAAGAAATTCTGTGAAGAGTGGGGAATAAAAATAAACATAAACATAAATAAGTGAAAGTTATGGTCGTCAAGAAGGGAATTAAACTAAAAAAAGATGAAAAGTGGGTAGTATATGGCAAAAGGGTAGAAGTGGTCAATGAATTTGAATACTTAGGAGTAAGGCTGAATAACAATGGAAAGTGGGGAGCACACAGGAGAAAAATTGAAGCAAAAGGAAGGGCAGCAATGAATGGGATAAGAATATGCAAGCTAGAAATGACAACCAAGTGGTTAGAAAGAATGTATGAAGCACTAGTGGAATCCAAAATGTTGTATACAGTGGAGATCTGGGTGGGGGGGGGGGGGGGGGCACAGAGGTAAACAAAACGGTGGACCAAAAGTACAGAAGGTTTTGTAAAGAGCTACTAGACTTACCAAGATCAGCGCCTAGGGAAGTAGCTTTAGTAGAATTAGGAAAGACAAGAATAAATGGTATAATAACTGAAAGAATAATAACATGTTGGTATAGGGTTTGGCCAAAGAAGGGGAAACTATGAAATTATGCATGAGACAGCAAAATAGATTAGCGAACTCAAATAGTTGGGGGGCAGAGATAGGAGGAGCTATGGAAAAAATAGGAGTGGGAGATATATGGAGATTAGAGGAAAGGAATACAAGCGATGTGGGGTAAATTGGTAAACTGCAGAATAGAAGATATAGAAGACAGGGAATATGGGAAAGTCTAGAAAATATGAAATCATTATAATTTTACAAGCAAATAAAAAGAAATTGGGGACAAGAAGCATATGTAGATTACTGCAATAGACAAGAGAGAAGGGTTAGCTTGGATGAGAACAGGAACAATATTTCTAAGAGGGATAAGAGGTAGGGAAAAGGGAATTTGTGAATTGTGTGTGGGAAAAGAAAGCATACAACACTATGTAACAGAATGCGAGGAGTTAGCAATGTGGAGAAAAGAAGTTTGGAAGGAAAAATGGGAGAAAGTAGAGAAGAGGATAGTAGCTATAAAAATGTTAACGGGAAGGGAGGAAAAGAAGTATTGGCGAGTTCTTGCAGAAAATAAAAGAAAAATGGGCCAGAAATGTAAAGAATATAGAAAGTAAGATGAGGGGGAAGAAAGGGACTAATTAAGTAACAAGGAGACATGGAGGTTAAGAGCTACCTGGCAGAGCGACAGACCAGGGTGTCATGTAAGCCAAGATAGCAACAAGGTAAAGACAAATGTAGCCAAAAGTTGTAAATTGTAAAATGTTGGAATATGCACAATAAATTTAAATGTTTCTCTTCAGTTGGCAATAACAGTAGCATAAAGGTGAGATTCTTTAACCAATAGAACACAAACCTTAAGAGAACACAGCTCTAAATATTTTAGACATACTTGAAACATTAGGAACCTTTATGTTTAAATTTTGTACATTTTTTTTTTTTTTTTAATTTGCTTAGTCATTCTGCTTCTTGCCAACTGAAGTACAATATGTAAGAATAAATATTTTAGAGGAGAATCTTTTTACTTATAACCACTTTTTAAGGAAAAAAAAAAGTCTTATTGGTCTTACCGAGATAACTGTTTTACAATATGGATATGCATTCCAAGCCTCTTCATGAACCTCTAAAGAACCTTTTGGAGCTAGAAGCCTTATAAATGCTGGCACTTTGCTGCAACAAATGAAATAGAACATTTTAGCAAAGAGCCTGCACACTCTTTAAAACAGATGGTAAAACTTGTAGCCAAAGGATCATATCTGCACAGCTAGTGTGTCAAAATTATGTACTGCAGTTCTTTTACATGGCACTAAATCTATTGACATGGGGCTGTCACTTTTAAGCACATTTAAAAATTATATGTCTTGGCCAGGTTAGTACCCTTAGCCTTGGGATCAGTAGACCTCTTCCTGAAAAGCTCCACTATAGACATACAATAAAAACACAGATACAAGAATTACTTCCATTTATTTTTCTGTAGTTTGACACATTTTAGTAGAATGGTAGTTTTCATGAAACTTCAAAAAAAATAGATGCCTGGCAATTAAAAATTAATAAAATGCAATTTACATATCAGCAATAAACTAAATAGAAAAGTGTAACATTGCGTCATTGTGGGTTCTTCCATGTCCAATAGTATGAAATCAAGGCAAATTCAAACTTGCACTTTTTAAATGAAATTTACATTTTGGAGAGAAACTGCTTCATGTAAAATTATAACATTCAGAACATCATAGTTTTGTGAAAAAAAAAAAAAAAACTGTTCAAATTTACTGTATCTTCCTATTGCAATTGATACATAAACATCTTTTCATTTTTATTTAGGTAAAGGTATCTTTTTTCCCTTCAAATTTACACTTTTGGAGACTATAAAAAATAATTACATCACATAACTGATATAATATAAAGTAATTTAAACACAATCAAAGCTTTTACCATGGCAGTATTCGATATGGAATTCTGTAAAATAAATTGTGACTTATTTTACATTTTGCATATAGCAAATATGTAGTAGGGGTTGCTTCTGCATATTCAATATCAAGCGAGCTGTGGTGCATAACTAACGTAAGATTACTTATCATGCAATGTACAGTTACTTCCCTTGCAAATTCATTTTACTATACGAAGAAGTATAATATAATATTCATAATGTAGAACGACTACCATAGGTAAATTTTAAAAAGTACATTTTCTAATAAATGTCATTCATGATCCGTGGTTCAAATCCCGGCTATGACATTGAATTTTTCAGTCTGAATTTTTTTTCAAACCTTAGCCTACTCACGGCTAGTGTGGAAGAAATCATTATTTGCATCAATTTACCTGTTAAAAAAATATCATTCTATGTTACTTTAAACAAACGTATACAATTGTATCTTATATTTAAATAAATAAGTCACATTTTCAAACAAAATATTTGTGAATTATACACTGAATGGGGAGTTAACCAAGTACACGTAAGTGCTAGTGGAATGAATGAAAGTAAATACTTTGGGCCCTTTTCATCCCTTGCACTAGGCCGCATGTTGGGCCCATTGTGCCCGTCTAACTGGAGTGCTTATTCAAGTTCCATAGCCTCCAAAAAGGACAGGACAAGTCTTGGATGAGCACTCCTTATATCATCTGGTCTCAGTTTGTCTGAGACCAGGATGAAGTATCTAAGTGTAGTGAGTGCTTCACATTCACACAAAATATGTAGAGAACACTCATCCTCTCCACCATACTTCCTGCATGTGAGGTCTGAACTAAGCTTCATCACATGTAGGTGTCTCTTTAGTATGTTGTGCTCTATCAACAGGCCAACAACACTTGTAAATTGTAACCGATTGAAGGTTAGCAGAATCCTGCTGTTTTTGTTAGGTCCCTTGATCATAGGCCGAGCCTGCCTAGCTGTATTAAGATTACGTCATGAAGTGCCATATTGAAGTGATACCCAATCAAGGATCTCACATCGGGCCCTTCTTGTGGTAATACCAAGGACAGGTTCTGGACCAATAAACATGTTGGCCAAGCTCTCCCTGGTTAGCCTATCAGCTACTTCATTTCCTCTGATTCCAGCATGCCCAGGAACCCAGCAGAGCTGTACTGATCAGCAAGAACAAAGAATATTCAAGGTCTCTTGGCACTCTTGTACCAACCTAGACCTTGTGCTAGCACGTAGTGCCTTCAGGGCAGCCTGGCTGTCAGAACAGATACTGATCCAACCATACAGCTAAGGCATCCCTAAGATATAAGCACAGGCCAAAATAGCATATATTTTGGCCTGGAATACTCCCAGAGAGTACGATAGCCTTATCTTAGACCCATAAATGCCAGCCCCAGTCCCTTTGTCCGTCTTGGAGCCATCTGTGTACCAGACGGAGCCCTTGACACTCATGAGCCAGTGGGCTACAAGTACATTCTTCTCTGGACAGAAAACTGAGCCTATATCCAGAGTTGAGATTATAACTAGACTTTATACTGTCGCAAACCATTGCTAAGATATTCTATGACTTCTGAAGTCTGTTCAATATGTGTCCTTTAACCGGATTTTTAAAAGACCAACACTTCAAACTCCAGAGATGATGAGCAGTCACCCTGGCCTCTCCCTGGATGAACAAATCCAAAGGAGGCAAGCCAAGCAGTACCTCTAGGGCACTGAGTGGGGTAGTGCTCAAGGCTCCAGCAATCTGCAAACATGCTAAGTATTGGATCTTAATTTGTTTGTTTTTGGTAGCCTGTGTCCTAACACAAGGCCATCATACCACCGAAGCCTAAGTGATGAAGGGCCTGACGATGGAGACAGAGCCATTAAGCCACCAGTGGTTTAAGTCCCCACCTTTCACCAAGGGCCCTCTCACATGCCCACAAAGTAATGCAGGCCTTAATCACCTTATGTTCAATGTGCTCTCTCCATGTTAGCCTAGAAGCCAGTATAAACTCCCAGATACCTGACAGACACAGATTGAACCAACTTCTTCACAAAGAGGATCGTCTCATACAAACCATCAACCCACCTCTTTCTTGTAAAAACAATGAGGTTAGTTTTAAAAGGGTTAGCTGACAATTCTACCTCATGGCACCACCTTTCAATAGCTTCAAGGGCATTTTGCATAAGGCCCGAAACTGTATCTGCAAATTTACCTCTGTCCACAATGCAGATGTCATCTGCATAGCCTTGGGCATATACTCCACTTTCATTGAGCCTGACAAGTAATTCATTCACCACCAGGCACCAAATGAGTGGGGATAACCCATCTCCCTGAGGGCAACCTCTGGGCATAGTACACGTCAGCCTGCTCTGGTTGAGTGACACTATTGCCGCAGGCCCTCCAAGGATGGAATAATCCATTGAATTACACACAAGTTAACTCCATGTCTAATCAGCCCTATATAGATAGAGACATACAAAGTGGAATTATTTGCGACATGAGGCATGCAATGTCATGTTGAAGTCACCACCCAGTCCAAGAAAGCTCTGGTCATTTCTTAGCAATGTGTTTCCTCAGTGTAGCCAATACCGACGTGTAGTATGCTGCTGTAACAGTAGTGTGAGGGGGAACTGTATGCTGATAAATCATTCCATTACAGTCAAAAAATGTGATCATCACTTTCCCTGCAGATGGAACAACTTTTGCCGTTTTTGGTGTTGGAGAACCTGGCGATTTCCACACTGAGCTGGCTTGTTTTCCTTCAGGATCATGATGCAGCCATGACTCATCACCGGTGATAGACTATTTAAAAAATGCATGCACTCCATCAGCAAAGGGTCACAGCACCTCACGGCTTGTCTCCATTCGCACAGCATTTTGTTCGGGAGTCAACAGATGTGGCACCCAACGAACACAAACTCGTGTCATATGGAGATGGTCGTGCATAATTGTAAACACACTGCCATATGAAATTCTCAACACTTCATTGAGGTTACGCAGTGTTATACTACGCAGTGTTATATTCCGATCCTCTCGGACAATCACAGCAGCTGTGATGTTGACTTCAGTCACACCAGAAGCCGAAACACCAAGCCCAAGTTGCTTAACACTGACAAGTCGGCCTTCTTTGAAGTCCTTGAACCACCTAAACACTGTTCTATGAGATAGTGCATCTTCACTGTATGCTTGCTTCAGCTTTTCATTAGTTTCAGTGGCTGTATGGTTTAAATGAAAACAGAATTTGATTGTGCTGTACTGCTCCTCTCGCATCAGCTCCACTGTCTGGTATGTGAAATGCATGTAGGGTCTACAAAATAGAACATTACTACCAAACTACCAATACGAGTGCTGCCGCCTACCAACATTATACATAAAAACCCGCTCTTTTCAAATATTTATGTTACAGATACGAAACTATAATGGAAGCTATAGGAAAACCCCAGACTCAGTCTTTGTTGATCAGCCCTCATATGTTAACCTATGATGTATTCGAGGTGGAGCTCAGTGCGGAATACACTGACAGCAAATAAGACAGACGTAGGTATCGTAGACTTCCAGTATAACCTATCCCAAGATCTACGTGGGAAATTGCACGCAACCAAAAAGGCTAAATTCTCTCGCCCTTATAAAACATCCTAGGCTACTAAGCAGCTTCCAAAAATAAAAACCCGCTGGCTTTGCACTAAAGAAAGAGATTGTATAACGTATGCCCATTAAGTATGTTGAAGAAAAGCCAAAAGTAGCCATACAATTAAATCCACAGCTATAATATCCTAATAGAAAGTCATGCCGGTATTGCAAAGAAGATTCTGCACATTCGGGGTAAAGACTCAATACTGGGTTAGTTGGAAAATCTTACGGCGGCCAGAATTATGGACTTTGTCTAATCTTTTCAGCACAGATGAAGTGATGAAGAAAAAATGATACAACCATAGACTAATTTCGATCGGATAAGTGCTAATACAGTGGCAACAACACTGTATGACCCGCTCCACATGATCTATCACTTAGCACCTGCTAGATATTCACAGCACGGTCCAAAGGTGCTTTCAGCTGTAATAAAACCAATGGCGCCAGAAATTAACGCAGATGTTTTCTTGTGGAGAAACGAAAACCATTTTTCAACTCCAATCTTGAAGGTTGTCTAAACTTGGAGACGGCGCTGTAAAAACTTGTAACCTGAGAGGTACACTAGCCGGCAAAGTCGTCAATGGATAAGCATGATGAACCTTTTGGAGGAACACATTTCAATATGGAATAGGAATACCAAACAATGTAACTCTCAGTACAGATGTCGATAAAATCAAAAACCCTTACTCGGCTTTCATAAACTCTTGAAGGAACATTGGTAGCCATCCACGTATATAAACTGTCCAAGGTGCGCAGTAACTCTGCTCGCCAATACGTATCATCAGCCTTCTAAAGATTTAATTATATCCCCACGCTTTGAAAGTGCTTCATGAATCCGTTCATTACGTGTCGATACAAGATGGTCTACTGCCAAACAGTGTCGTCGAAAGCCACAACGGAAGTTGGTCCGAAGGTTGTGTGTTTCCGTTAATCATGTGTTCCATCACCTTGCAAATGCAGCTGTGAGGTAAGTAGCACATGGCGGGAAGGCTTTCAAAATTTGTATGGTGTTGAGTTCTCGCCATTTTTAAGGAAAAGTGGCATCAACCCAAACACGATTATACGAGGGGGGTGGGGCAAAAAGAACCGGACTCCGAGGGCGCTGCCACTCATAGACGTAGTGCAGGGTTCTCACGCTAGATGGTGTTAGTAGAGACCTTCATGAAACAGCTGTGCAGATGGCGTCAGTGTAGAGCTGAACGTGCAAGTGTGGTATTGTGTTTGACTGTTAGCAGGTTACCTCTGCAAAGTCGTTATGGCAACTTTAAAAGAACAAAGAGTGTGTGTGTGAAATTTTGTTTACTGCTTTAAAAAAAACTGCAACGGAGACACACCAAATGTTTCAGGATTCTTTCCAGGAGGACGCTATGAGCCGCACACAGGTTTTCGAGTGGTTTTGGCGCTTTAAACGTGGTGAGATGTGTGTTGAAGACTAAGCTCGTTCTGGACGCCCTTCAACATCGCGAAATGAGGAGAACATTGAAAAGGTCCGCCAAAAGATCGAGGATCTAGCCAAACGATCGACCAAATTTCAGCAGCAACAGGAATCAGTTGGAGCTCGTGCCAGCAGATTTTGAGGGAGGATTTGCACATGAGACGTGTTGCTGCTAAATTTGTTCCGCGCCTTCTCACACATGAGCACAAAATCATCCGCATGAATGTGTGTCAGGACTTGAAAACAGATTGCACGTAATCCAAACTTCTTGAACAAAGTCATTATAGGGGATGAGAGTTGGTGTTACGGGTATGACCCAGCAACCAAGCAAGCGTCAAGCCAGTGGAGGACTCCCAACTCTCCCAGACCAAAAAAAGCAAGGCAAGTGAGGTTAAATGTGAAGACGATGATTACTGTCTTTTTTTATGTTCGTGGAATTATGCATCGGGGATTCGTACCCCCTGGCCAGACTGTTAACCAGCACTTTTACTTGGATGTTTTAAGGCGTCTGTGAGAGGATGTGAGGAGGAAACGCCCGGAACTTCGGCGATCAGGTGACTGGTTTCTGTAACACGACAACGCTCCAGCACACACGGACTTACGAGTGACCCACTATTTGACATCTCAGAGGTGGTCTGTCGTTCCCCACGCTCCGTATTCGCCGGATCTAGCCTCGTGCGACTTTTTCCTATTTCCACGAATTAAAAAAACGCTAAAAGGGGAGCGTTATGACGATGTGGAGGCGGTAAAAACAGCTTCGCAAAGTGCACTGGGCAATATCAAACTTGAAGAGTTCCAAACTTGCTTCCAACAGTGGGAAAAGAGACTTGACAAGTGCATCGCATGTAATGGAGAGTATTTTGAAGGTGACTGAAGTAATTTTGTAAAAAGGTTCGGTTCATCAATAAAATTTTTATGACAACAATCCCGTTTCTTTTGGGTCCCCCCTCGTATATTTCAAGCAGGGATGCCTTGCCTTCAGGAGAGAGCTGTTGTAACATTCGAACGTGGATACCGTAGGGTCCTGGTGCTGATAGTCGTGAAAATGAAAAGGCCATTGTAATCTTCGTGGTTTCTACAACTATTCCACCTGAGTCTTCATTGAGAAGAACTCGGGTTCATACTTACCTAAACTGGACACGAACTAAAGCACTACCAAAGGTGCCAGCTATATCAAAAGGATGAATAAACACCCAGCAATTGACATTGGGTGATTTTCCAACCAAGACCCGAACAAAATGTCGATTAGAAGTTGATTCAAAAGTGCGCCATGATGTCCTCTTGCTATCGTTAATTACTTGTCTAGGCTTTGTACGCATTTATTTACACTCGATCAGATTATCCAGTACACTGTGACGCCTTCGAAAACGGATAGTATTCCGAGTCATTCATTCGCCAGGAACAGGAAATCGAGGAGGGTGGATAGTCGATCGCGGAATACATTAATCAGCAGCGGGAAGGAATCGTCTCTGTGAGATGCTTAACTAGATCAGAGTCGCACTCGTAACTAAAAACAGCAAATTAAGTGTAAAGCACAAGCTAAGCAAATGTGCGAATACACATCTTGTGTAGTAAAACATGAAAAGTGGTCGCTAGAGTGTATATCAGAGATGACATAACATTAATAGAAAACTGCTAACTGTGGTAAACAAACTGCCAAATCAAAGTGCCAAAAGGTGTTGGGAGTCAGAAAGAAACTTGGCTCTCCTGAACACCGGACAGTCCATGAAATTTTAAGTTTCCTCTTATACAAGCGCAAGTTGAGCCCCAGAGTGAATGGCAGGCATTTAGGTATCCAAGAGAAAAGATATTTGTAACTGGGAAACCAGATATTACTCACGAAGCGAGAGGTCGTCAGATGCGTGTACATATTGTGACGTTTGGGGTTCGTAGAATTAAAAGGCCGAGTTGCAGAAATTAAAAATCTCCTTTATTTCCGTAGCAATACTCTTATAGATTACAGCAGCATTACGTTACATACAATATCAGTCTACCAAGGTCGCTCACAAAAACTGTGATACCAGGTTACATCCTTAGCTCTCGTTACAACAATACAGCTGGCTGTCTCTCATTTCACAACTTCGCCTCTTTAAATACTTCACAGATAATTTCTAGATGATTCGCAAATAAACCAGAACGCGAACAACCTCTATCAGTCCAGAAGGAACTAGAAATTTCCGTTTATCTCAGTTTGCTTGTTTCGGCAGACCCTTATCTGGCTGTTATCTTTGTCCGCGGGCTCTTGGTTTTCACACTGCCCTCCTATCAGTTTCTTTTGTGTAAACAAGCCACGCGATGAAGATACGGGTTCGCGACAATATCTATTGCAATCAGTATATAGGATAGATGGCAGACTAATGGATGTCAGTATTGTCAGGATATAGATCCCATGAATATATCATCTGAGGAGCATCATCGTGGTCCTGAGGGCAGAAATACCCTCTTCAGGTGCAAGGTCACACCTTACTGGAGTATACCCTTGAATCTAAACTTCAAGAAACCCTATATATTGCAGCTATACGCATAATAAAACATTTTTCTGGATTAAATGCAGCATTACCGGAATTATTAAAACTTTGCTCTCAAATTCTAACATTTCTGCCACTAATGTCTCTATGGAGAGATATTCCTCAGCAATGAAACATTAAAACTTATTTAAGAAGAACGCAAACATAAGCAAGGTTTTCAACATTGTATTTCTTTCGAGTGAGAAGAGTAATATGATAAGCTGCAAGAAGAATCTAGGATTTCATTACTCTGTTATCGGCATCTTTGCTACAAAGAATCACCACAGCTGACATACAATATAGGGACGAGAGATTAATAAGAGCTTGAGTAAGTTTTCACACTCATTTTTTCGATGCTAATTCTACATAAACATTATATAATACAGGATTCTTGGTCTGCTGACACTTCGAACAGGATTACGCTCCGCCACTGAACTCCATATCCGTGATTAAAGCAGTTAAGCCCAAGGACACGGATGGATCCTCAGCGTCGTCGCATGCAACAAAAGGATAGGTAGACCTAATTCTTAGTGAGCCTTCTTATATTAATCAACTGAGATTGGCATAATTATATATTACTCGTATGCGTGTGCCAGCACAATGCAGCATTCTCATGTTTATCATATAATTAGAAATTACGCAATAATAGTTATGGCTGACGTTTGCCAACATGTTCATGTAACACATGCTGCTAATATCAAGCGTTTACGCAAAGAACACGGCTAAGCTAAAACTCCCAGATAAAACTACTAGCGAATGGACAGGAGTGCTAAATTATTATCTCAGTTCTTTATTTGTTGGCTGCATGGCGCACGCTTTCGTAAATTATGCACTTCAATCTCCCTTTTAACGATACTCTTTCGTTTCTTTCTCTTCAGAAAACACAAAGCAAATCTGGTAGAAGAATACATTACCCACAAAGTGAACCATCCGTAATCGCTTACCGGCATTATTTGCTTTATATTTTTTGTCTCCTAGTTACAAAATTTCGTTGATGTAAGTCTAACTGGAAACATGTTAAAATGTTGAGATTTGTAACAGAGGCATTCTATAACCTGCTACCTTATCCTTGGTTAAAGGATCTCTGGAAAATGCCAGCCAACCCAAGTACTACCTGTCAAAACAATGAGGGGTTATCGGAAAGAATGTGAAACAATGGAGTTGTTTACGCGAACCTATCGCACAATCCAGCGAGTAAGTGCGTGTACACTAGGCTTGCCAGATACTACGTTTTTTCCTGAATCCTCCATTTTTTCTCCCAAATTTTGTTCCTACGTTTATTATTTACCCGGAGTACACAATTCTCTGTTTTTATTTCCCTACTGCGAATTACTTTATTCTCATAAAGTTTATCTAATCATTGGAAAATGGCACTTTGTTTTGTTTCATTTCGCGAGTGCTGGCAACAGGAGTGCCTTCTAAATCAACGTAGGTCATGTAGCAGCAGAGCAGCACGTCTCTGCCTGCGATAATAAGCGAACTTTTTGTCTCTGATTTTGTCTTTCAGTTGCTTTCAGTTCAACTTCCGTTACCGTTCTACTCAATGTTGTAAATCTATTTTAAGCGTGGTTGTTGTAAGCTAAGCCTAAATTGTTGGTGATTGTGTACAAAGACAGTTAGAAAATGTGAGGGTGAAGACGAACCATCAAAGACTCCTCCACGGAAGAAATTGAAGGCAAAACAGCATCAAACATACGAGGGCTGTTCAATAAAGAATGATCACTTTTTTTTTTTTTTTTTTTTTTTTTTTTTTTTTTTTTTTTTTTTTTTGCAATGTACCTTTACTAATCCTCATAATTTTTATGGTCGTTCTCAAAATAGTCTCCCCTGAATGCGATGCACTTGTCCCAACGTTTCTGCCAATCTTCAAAGACATGCTGGAAACTATTTTTGAGAGATCCTTCAAAATCGCTTCCGCAGCCTTCACCACTGCTTCTGATGATGGATAATGCCTCCCAGAAGGCGTTTATTCAAGTTAGGGAATAGAAAAATGTCACATGGGCTAAATCCGGACTATAGGGAGGGTGAGGGATGCACTTCACGTTGATTTTTGCAAGATATTGAGCAACAACATTGGCAATATGCGGCCGCGCATTATCGTGGTGCAGCATCCAGCCTGCTTCACGGAAATGCGGTCTTTTGCGCCTGATATGGACTTGCAATGTTTTCAGGACATCCCTGTAGTATAGTCCAGTTACTGATGTGTGTGCAGGTACAACATGCTGACAAACCTTTCCATTAATATCAAAGAATGAGATGACTATAACTTTCCCAGCAGAAGAAACCACTTTTGCCTTTAGGGGGGGGGGGAGGGGTTGGTGATGAAGGAAATTTCCACATTAAGCTTTGCTGTTTGCTTTCAGGATCAAAATGATGTAGCCAAGTTTCGATCAGCAGTGATTACGTTTGAAAGAAACTCCGGATCTTCCTCTAATATCAACTTTAACTGCATGTTACCTCCATTACAGCGGTAGGCGATACTGAACATGTCTGAACTTACCTGGTTCTCACAGTCGGGAACCAGGAGTACCATCAATGAAACTATTGCGGCGTGTTTGTTTCACATTAAGCTAACAGAATATAGTAAGACTGAATTTTAGTGCGAAAAATTATGACCGTAAAAAAATTATGATCATTCTTTATTGAACAGCCCTCGTATGTCAAGAAAGGGAAAGATATATTTCCGTGGGTAAAGCCGGCATCGGACGAGAATCGGGCATTTTGTACCACGTGAAAGATATCTGCATTTCACGTGTGGACAAAGTGATTTTAGGCAACATGAACGTTATAAGGGGCATCTAAACAAGGAAAAATGTAATGCTGGAGTTGGAAATAAACTTTCGAATTATTTTATTAATTTGGAAAATAAACAAGAATATGACAATTTTACAGCGTCGCGTGAACTTAGTTTAGTGTATCATGCAGTGAAACACAATACGGCAGAGCTCCAGGTGACAGTGAACTATGAGAATAAATCCTGTTCAGAATTTCATAATTCTGTAAAATGTTATGTGGAGTTATTAAAAAAATGCCAAGAATTCAGTGAAGTACAATTAAATGCAGCATGTCAGATTGAAGAGCACTTGGAAGGTTAATAATGTGCATAATTTAATATTTATGTATTCAGCATAATGTTTGCCAATTTATCTTTCTTAGTTTTAAAAATGTTAAAAAATGAGTCACTCCGTTTTCTTTCCTTGGATATCTGGCAACTTTAGTGTACACCCTGTTCACATACAATCGTGTCTCCTGGAGAGCAATGTGTCATACCGGCGGGCGCGAGAGATCATAAATAAATGATTGAATATAACACAGCGCAAGTTGAGGGAATCAAAATATCTTTGTGTCAAGACAAAACAGACGGCTGCATGGTAATTTACACTTGCGTGTAGAGCAGTTCCACGCGTTACAGACCGACATTCACACACATTATTCTGAATAAACCAGCTTCTCACATATGTGATGGTTTTGGAATATGAGTTTTGAACACATCACTCAACAGAGCAAACAGAAAGGATTAAAACGATCATAAAAAATATGGTCTAAGATGAAATTTATGAGCTATTTATTCATAAATATTTCGTTAGTCTATTTTTGTCAACTTCCTTTACAGGTCAAGGAAGGTAATTCTAAATTTGTCTATAGTTTAAAAATAATTTTTAAGACGTTCTGTTTGCATGGAAAGATTTTATAAACAATAATTTTGCAATTAACCGAGAATGATCCAAAATGTGTTCGTTAGACTTCATCTATAAAATTAGGCTTACTGCATTCCACAAGAATAAAGAGTTTACACAAGAGTTTAGTATTTATTTTGAGTTATAGTTTTAAAAAACACAGACACACTACATTTAGAGCAACTCAAAGCATGTCCGATGAATCTCTGTCAAAATTTTGGGTGGCATTTAACACTCCATCTATTAAACTCTGTCTAGTCCAAGCGAGTACAGTTGCCTCACAAAGAAAACGGACCATACTGCCCACTAATGACCGTCATAAATCTATCTCCACACTTCAGAAATGGAACACTGTCGTATAGGACCAATAGCAACCCTGAATTTCTCGAAGTGACAGTCGCATATCTACTCCATGTGGAGTCTCAGTTGCCAAAGTTCCAACTTCCAGTTGATCTGTTTCATTACGTCCAGAAATTCGTTACTGGAGAAGCCTAAACAAAAGTTATAACGGGAACTCTTTCCAAGCAAATTCAAGAGCTTGTTTTGAACACATATAAATATGTGCTGACAAATAACCTTGGTAAGGAGTCGTGCAATGAACCTGATAAATTCTGGGTATTCATAATTTACGTCCTCCAACGTTAAGTCATATCGGACGATGAATGGAATAGGTGAAATGATGCTCAAATGAGTCCAGAGTCCATAGAGCTTAGTTACCCGACATCCGTCTTTAAGAATAAGGGAAAACCCCGGAAAAATCCTTATCCGGGTAACTCACGCTGGCCGAGATTCGAAATCGGGACCTCTTGAACGTGAGGCAGACATGCTACCACCACGCTACCGAAGCGGGCTCACAGAAATACAGTAAGAACAATTGTGAGGAAAGGAATACCAAAGACGCCGGTCAAGTGTGAAAACAAAAGGAAACGTTTCTCCAACGTTTCTATAATTTCACGTGCGATTTAATTCGCCGAGAAATTTATAGATTCTATGCAAAAGGAAGAGCACCCACCTTAGACGAATTGGTTGCACATTCGCAAGAAATTTGATATTTTCCTTATGGACACTGCACTTTGTGCGTCCTCCTAAAGGAGCTGGGTTTCAAATACCGCACTTTGAATAAGATAAGGGTTATTATGGAATCCAGCAGAATTGTATCTGTCAAAACTAAGGAAGTTTCGCAGTAATTGACATAAGATAATTTATTTAGACGAAACCTGTACGATACCAATGACGTATCGAGAAATGTGGCAACCTTGCAGAAAGGTCTGGGAGAAGGAGGGCCGGGGTTGTAAAACGATTATAAGGGTTCGTTAAAAGAGGCGGCTGAACTGCACTCGCGTTAACTAAACAGACTTGAAATATAAGCGCTAGACAACATAAAGAATTGTCCGGACAACAGGAAATCGAACTGGTGCGATAGCTATACTTGAATTAACATAGCTTGCTCAGCATGCTTTCTCAACAGCTGAGACAGCTCAGATGAAGGCTGTGAAGGGTCCTTAAACAGCGATTGGCTTATTTCGAAGTCAACACTTGTCAAAACAGACACAACGCGCCCTTGCGGAAAGTATGCTGGCATGGAAACTATCACTGTACTCACACCGCTATGCACCTCAAAATGTGATGGTATAATGCCTACTGCACATAAACCATGTGCACCAAACATATGCTGTGGAGAACCGCAACGCCCAAAACAGAAACCTGGCAAGCGCCGCATGCGCTGTTGGACATACCTCGTCAGCCCGCCTCGGTAGCGTAGATGGTAGCGTGTCTGCCTCACGTTCAATAGGTACCGAGTTCGAATCTCGGTCAGGGTGAGTTACCTGGATAAGGTTTTTTCCAGGGTTTTCCCTTATCCTTCAAGACGAATGTCGGGTAGCTAAGCTCCATGGACCCTGGACTCATTTGAGCATCATTTCACCCAATTCATTCACCGTCCGATATGATTTAACGTTGGAAGACGTAAATTACACACAAAAATACCTTGTCAGCTTTGTGCCGGTTGTAGGGGAAAGGTGCTCCTTACATATGCCATGTGTAGACCGCGGCCCACAGGGGTAAACAATCCTCCCGTTAACTACTGTTATTGTGCCTAGATTGTTCTACGCATTATGCACTCATTTTCGCATACTTCCAGCTATACTCCACACCCGATTTTTGACACACTGGCCCCACACAGAGCAGAGTTGATGCCATCACTCTCTCACACGCATACAGGTGTAAGCATAGTGATAGTTCCCTTGTGAGTAGGCCTCACAATTGAGAAGTAACGTTAATTCAAGTATAAGTGCACTAGTAAGTGCGTCACGAGGCCAGTGCTGAGTGAGTCAGTGAGTGAGTGTAGAAAGGAACCTGTAATGTGGCGCCTGCACATCAATATCCATGAATCTCGAGTTAGCGATGTTTGTATTTTCACTTGGTATTGGTATCCAAGAATAAAATGTTTGCTAAATTGAAAGGGTAGAGCCAGACTGAAAAATTCAATGCCATAGCCGGAATTTGAACCACGGATCTTCTGGTCTCCATCCAGTCGCTCTAACCATTGAGCTAATATGGCCAACATGACATTAAATTCTGCAACTGACTCGTGTTTTCCCCGGTAAACCACTAGGAGTTCTCAAACACATGAGACAACTACCTTAATGGCGACTTACTATGCTGTAAGTAGTTTAAGGCCCGAGCTTTATAGTTTGGACCACTATTTAGGTACAATTAATGGAAATTAATTGTTCTTTCACACTAGCCGTGTGTAGGACGCACTATGAAAGGGTGGAGCCAGACTGAAAAATTCAATGCCATAGACTGGATTTGAACCACGGATCTTCTGGTCTCCGTCCAGCCGCTCTAAACCATTGAGCTACAATTGTCAACGTGCCAATATGACATTAAATTCTCCAACTGACTCGTGTTTTCCCCGGTAAACCACTAGGCGTTCTCAAACACATGAGACAACTACCTTAATGGCGACTTACTATGCTGCAAGTACTTTAAGGCCCAGGCTTTATAGTTCGGACCACTATTAGGTACAATTAATTTCCATTTGCTAAATTGTCTCAATGCTTCTACTTCGCCAAATGCAATCTGAGTTAATGAACCTTGGTGATCTTTCGGCCAGACTTCTCTAGGATGGATAACTGAATCTGGCAAATTCAAATATGCAACAGGTAGACGGCATAGTCGTCAAATGTTTGTTTCCATTGTCATTTTAGTAACAATACAACAATGAACCAGTGGACCTAGCTTTTCCGTAGTGGAGGTAGCTTCTTTGGAAGATATTGACATTAGCAAGAACATAATCCAGCCCGAACTATCCGATGTATAGGAACATGTTGGACATTTTTTATTTTCCCAAAAATGATCCCTACAAATTTAAGAAGAAATATTTCAGTTATTTACATGTCAATGTTTTTTTCTTTCACAAGGCTGTGAAGATTTCATTGAGAAGGAATTTTGTGTAATACTGTATAAATGGTAAATGAAAAGAGATAAAACGAAAGCTTGCAACACCAAAATTGTATATAATTTTTTTTAATTGTAATTTACATCCTCCAACGTTGTCATATCGGACGGTGAATGAATTGGATGAAATGATGCTCAAATGAGTCCAGGGTCCATGGAGCTTAGTTACCCGACATTCGTCTTGAAGGATAAGGGAAAACCCCGGAAAAACCTTATCCAGATAACTCACCCTGACCGAGATTCGAACTCGGGACCTCTTGAACGTGAGGCAGACACGCTACCATCTACGCTACCAAGGCGAAACACAGCTTAATTCAAATAAAATGAATAATGGCATGAGTCACTTCTGAGAGATTCGTTATTTCTTTGACTTTTTTCAATACTTTCATCATTTTAAAGTGCTGCTGCTGCTACTTGATTGTTTCTCGCAATTTCATTAGTGTGCAATTTTAAGACAGCTTTTAAACACATGATCACCGCTATTCCCTTTGTATTTATAAGAAATGGCAATTTATGCGAGTGTTGAATAAACTTCTGAAAACTATAAATCATAGTGGGTAGAAAAAGTCGCGTGAATGTATCATAGTTTCCCTTTTTATTTTTAAACATGGCGCACTAAGGACATTCAAAGCACCATTCTGTTGGTTTTCGAGGTCACAATTTCTGCCTGGCATTAGCAACTGATTTCATTTTATGATTCCAGCGTGTTGTGATATGTAATACACCCAGACTTTCAGACGCTGCAGTTTGTATGTTCGATAAGCAAAGACACCAAAGGGACGGCACTATGTAAAGGGCTATTGTCTCTCTCCAGCACTCGAGAGGCTGTTAAGGAGGTATAGAATTTTAGCAACCTTTGTTTTGCACAGCATGCAACACAGTACACAACTCTGCTGTAGCCCAACCAGTCATAATTCTGTTCAACTCCTGTATTTCCTGTTAATGCTCAAATGCTTTTATTAAAATAACACAAACCACTGAAAGGGAAACCTGTCTATGGTAAGCATTTTCTTCAAATGTAGCATGTAAAACAGAGATACACGTTTTGGGAGGGATTTCTATAGAATCAAGGATATTTGAGGTATTTTGTAACATACAGCATACTTCAATTATGTATTACTTGCATGATAAGTACATCAAATCAGAGTTGTTTTTTTTTTTAATTTTACGTCCTCCAACGTTAAGTCATATCGCAAGATGAATGAAATGGGTGAAATGTTGCTCAAATGAGCCCAGGGTCCATAGAGCTTAGAGTTACCCGACATTCGTCTTTCAGGATAAGGGAAACACCCGAAAAAACCTTATCCAGGTAACCCACCCTGACCGAGATTCGAACTCGGGACCTCTTGAACGTGAGGCAGACATGCTACCACCACGCTACCAAGGCGGACTCAAATCAGAGTGGTGAGCTTTGTCTTTTATACTGAAAATAAAACATTTCCTGACTCAACGTTGTTATAAATATTGGTGAATTTTCATACTCTGTCACAACAGAAAATTATGACGTTATTCTTATTACACTCTGTAAAGTTAATTTCCATTACTTTAGCTTCGAACGCTCGAAACCGCACGAAAACATGCTTAGAACAAACACCATTAAACTCATGGGCTGTAGCATTTCCAAGTAAATTCCGCATTTGTCTACTAAGCGCCATTATAAGCTCAATAAACAGTGTAAGTGTATATCGAAAGGGCTGCTAATCTTGTAAGACTACAATGTGCTGAACCACAAGTAATGATACATGATCGATCTTTCATCATCAAACTTGTGATTTACAATCAGTTTTCTGCATCAAAGTGTAAACCCATATTGCAATATGCTTGGAGAAATGCAGGCTATGACATTGACAGACCCGTAGCATGCGCAAATGTAATTAGGTGGCTTTTTACATTGGACTGGGTGAATGCGAAAGTGATTTGGAATGTGATAACGTGACTGAGGTGTGAAAATGGTCTCTTACATTTGATTTTAACCACTTCAGGTGAAACTGTATGCAAAAATTGAAAGAAAAAAAAATTTTTTGCACAGCTATATAGTTAACGATTTTTTCTGCACATTTTGGTATAGAATATAGTCATGAACTATAATTAGAGACAAGATTTTGTGGTGACTATAAATTTCGCATTAACTTCGCGCAAATTTGCGGGGAGAATTAATGAATAGTGACATGGCTCAAATGAAAAGTAACAGGTAACTAGAGTAACTGTTAAAACTCCCTTTTTCCAAATTAAACTATTTTATTTGAAATCAGCAGACAGTAACATGAATAAAATCAAATATCACACATCAGACATCACAAAACTCACTGTCAGCATTTGACATCGGCAACCAAAGACATTGAAGGGACTTTTCACAGAAATTGCGGTAAGAATCAGATTTTGTCTTCAATGTCAAGAGTGCTGTTACTACATCTAATCTGTTATCGTTACTATCATGGCTTTACTGTTCAACAATGTCACAAAGCTCTTTGTAATAAAGAAGCAAATGAGAATCACAAGTAATATCACTGGTTTTAAATGCATTTAGTTGTTTAAATGCTGTCATTACATGATTTAAATCACCTATACTTGATTTAGTAACTAGCCTAGAAGGTTCAAACAAATGATCTAAAGCTTTTATGGGTATTACATCAGTTTCTTTTGTCATAATGGAGTTTAATTTAGACAAAGTCGGATGCTGTGGTGTCAGTTTATTGTTGTATCACTTAGCTGTTCTTTCAATACGCGTGATGTCATTGTATTGGCTTTGTTAACTGTTAAATTACATTTTGCTTTCGTTAAATTAGTTTACATTTTTTCACGACTTCTAGCATCATACTATTAAGACATGAATGTTGTTTGTTATTTGTAAGAAATGTGAATTTTTCTATGCAGACTAAAATAACAGAAATTTTCTCATTTAACGCTAAAAAATTTTTACTCTCGAAAAAAGGAAGAAAATCGCGAATATTCGCGAAAAAAAAGTTAAAAACAAAAACTCTTGCCTCTGACTATAATTATTACTGTATTTAAACGAACTTCAAGAATACTCTGACAGCTGTCAATTTATTAGCTTACTATGAGTCTATTTACAAACTTTGGAATAGATCCAGAACTGTTTTATCTAGGAGCCTGCGTAATCGCTTGTTCTTAGAGCAAGTTTGCTGCCTATGTTGGCATGGATGTCTATATTCTGTTGTCCTTGGAACTAATGATTCCCTAGTTGTGTTATTCCGTGGCTGTGGCTCCAATTTTGTTTGTGAGCAACTGTCTCCTCAGTATTTATCTAACTGAAAGTGTAGTTGTGTAAGATGACAAACCCTAAAGGCATTTTTAACATATGTAAGAATAGGGGTAACAGATCCTACAGGACAGTACCCTTGCCTGTAGAAGTCAATGAAAATAATGATAACCCAACCAAGTGGCTGTCTATCATGTACAGCTCTTCCAAGTGCTTCAAAAAGGAAGTTACAAACAAATGTAAATATTAATGTAAATATAAACTGTGGTGAAGACCGTAGTCAATCTAATATTGTGATAGATTTAGGCATTTCATGACGAGTGCTAGAAGAAACGGTGTCATGCAGAATATATGGTGGTGAGGTTAAGGTTAGAAGAATCGAGTGAACAAATTGGTATAGTGAATATTGTTCTTCTTCTTCACTCCAAGGGCTAGGCAATGCTGCCTGTTCCGGCTTAAAACATGTCTGACCATCGTTTTCGTGGTCTTCCCGGATGTCTCTTTCCTCTAGGTTTATAGTTTATAACTTCTTGGGATCCTATCTCTCGGCATTCTCTCAATATGCTCTCTCCATTCATTTCTATAATTTATTATTTTTTCTTCTAAAGAACTTATTTCTAAATCTTCTTATTTTTTTCATTTGGAATTTTATCTAAAAGAGTACATCCCTTTACTGCTCTTAAAAATCTCATTTCGGAAGCCTGTATCTTGTTTTTGTCTACTTTTGTTAATGTCCATGTTTCAGAACCAAAAAGAAAAGCAGGCACAGCCATTACTTTATAAAATTCCATCCGTGTTTCTATTCTGGTTTTAGTTTTTAGGCTTCTATTTATTATGCCGCATATTTGTTGAAAAATTGGTAATTTATTTTTAAAATCATTTTCATATTTATAACTGACATATGTTCCCAAATATTTAAAACCCGTAACTTGCTCTAAGATAATACTATCAATTACTATTTTGGTTCTAATAGTGTCTTTACCTCGAAACGCCATTGTTTTTGTTTTATTTGTGGAAATTTTGAAATCATAATTCTTACGTAACTTCTGTAAAATATATACCGCTCTTTGCAGCTCTTCAGTTTGACTTATAATTATTTGGTCATCCGCAAATAACATCGTCTTAAGAATAAGTGCAAGTGCAAGATGAATGCCTCCGTTAATCTTAAACATCCACTCTCTATCAGATCATCTATATAAATTATGAATAAGATAGGAGACAAACTGCAACCCTGTCTCACACCTTGATTTGTATGAATCCATTTTCTATACCGTCCATTTCCAATATGTATGCTGATTGTTGTATTCTTATATATAGATTTTAGAACTTTAATGAGATGATTTGGGTAGACTCTTCGAGTCATGATTTCCCACAATTTTTTTCCTATTTACATGATCAAACGCTTTTTCATAGTCAATAAAAGCTATATGTGTTTCCAGATTAAATTCTCTTCTTTTTTCTATTATATGCTTAACTGTAAAGGTAGCACATGTACAGGATCGTCCTTTTCTAAAACCATTTTGTTCTTCTAAAAGTAGAACATCTGTAATGGTTTGTAACCTTTTACTTAAGATTCTTGCATATAATTTATATCCTGTGTTTAAAATACTTATTCCCCTATAATTCTCACATCTGTTTCGAGCACCTTTCTTAAAAATAGATATAATTCGAGCATGTGTCCAGGATCTTGGGATTTGGCATCAATTCCAACAACTATTAATTAAATTCAAAATTCTTTGATTTAGTGTCGGTCCACCCTATTTCAATAATTCTGCATTTATTGCCGTGTGGAACCTTGTAACCCATATCGGGCGCGTCCCTCGGGTGGCGGATGAGGGATCCCACCAGATATGGTGGGGTGGTCCGAATACTCCATAATAAGGACCCGTGTACCAACAAGGAGCCCAATTTCTGGGGGCTTTAAAATGCTGGGACGCCCTCTCTCCAGGGGATATAAATATGGAGGGCCCTGCCCAGGGTTAAGGGTGCAGACGGACAGAGAAGATCCGATAGCTAAGCGAAGGCAGCTTCTCTAGGGGAGAAAACCTCGATTAAAAACCTGCAAGTCTGAAGGCAGTAAGGTGGCAACCCCACTATCAGACTGCGCTTGCGTAGGGCTTGTAACTCTATGAAGCAAGATTTTCTTACTAAAAGGGTTAAAGATGAGCCGGATGGACAACAACTAAGACAACTTGGCAAGAAAAAGGATAAACTACTCTTGGGAACCTGGAATGTTCGTGGTTTAGCTAATAAGGAGGTTGAACTTATTAAAAAACTAGAAGAAAGAAATACTAATATAGTGGTTCTAACAGAAACGAAAAAGAAACTTAAAGGAACGCAAAATATAGGAGACTACACCTTGATTTATAGTGGAGATAGTAAACAACAAAGAACAGCCAGTGGAGTTGCAGTAATTATAGATAAAAATTGGGCTAACAAGATAGACTCTTACACTTATATAAATGACAGAATATTAACTGTCAGATTCAAAATATCTAGAGGCTATTTGACAGTAATTGGAGTATATGCCCCTGAAGAGGGTAAAAAAGAAGATAGTGAAACATTCTATGAAGAACTGAGTAAGGAAGTCAGTAAATATGTCAAACGTGACTACCTTATAATATCAGGAGATTTGAATGCCCGAGTAGGTGAACTACCGATTAAACATGTCATAGGTACATTTGGTGAAGATACTTCAAATACTAACGGCGAAAAATTGAGACAGTTTGCAACGTTTAACAAATTAAAGATGAATACATTTTTTTTTAGGAAAAAATACATCCATAAATTTACTTGGTATAGTGAATAAATTGAAAATTGTATGTCTGAATAGTAGTTCTAAGAAGTGATTTTGCTCTTCACAACACTGCCAATAGTGACCTGTATGAAAAGAACGTGAGACTAGTTTATGCATTGGCAAGGAACTTGGAGCTGGTAAGATATTGTGTGGTCTTATGAACCAAATCCCCTACAAGGTGTTTCAAATATACATTTTTATGAAACAGCCTACAAAAAGTTGCAGAAAATTCCATGAGAGCTGCTGCCAAAGAACCTGTGTTACTAAATGAAAATAAAGATGTTTTACTCAACCTTCAGTTCTTATTGGAAACTTTAAGGCTGTTTTCCTCAAAATTAAGTTTTCTTAAACATTTGCCCCATTTTCTCAGAAACTGTTGGAGATATGTACACGTAACTTTTACAGATTATAAAAGTAGTTTCAGAAATGCTGTGGATCTATAAACACAGTAATTTAATTGATGAGCTCCATGTTGTGGTGTTTTTAATCCTAAAAAATCAAGAAAAAATATTGAAACTGCTTCAAACTGTAAACACGAGCTTTATTGTAGATCAGTAGTTCCTCTAAGGAGCACATAATATATTGTAAAATTTTCATACATGTGCTCTTAATAGTTTCAGAAAAAACAGGTATATTTTAACATAGGCGGGATAGGGTGTACCGTCTCACCATTGGAATTTCGCATCTAAGGACTAATATAAGCACTAATCAAGTGTGCAGTATATTACGTTTGAGCTATTGTAAGTACAGTAACTTTGTGGGTCCGTAAAATTAAAAGTCAAGTATGCAGAAATTCAAAATGCTCTTTATTTCTGTAGAAAGACACTTGTACAACTCTGATATCAGCAGAATGACGTAACACGAACGCAGTCTTCAAGTCCGTTTGCCACACGTCCACACTGCACAATAAAGAGCTCACTGCAACTCCTCGCAGCTCCCTGCTGACTCTGTCTAGTCCAGTCCCTTTTAGAACCGAGCCATAGTTTCTCGAACGTTGCCGAAGTTTCTCGAAGCTTCACGGCCTTTCGTGGTGGAGCGAGACAAGGGGAGAACTATCCAGACATCTCTCCGTCTCCCCCTCTCCCTGCCCCGTCTCTCCTCCGGCAAGTGATTAGCGCTCACACTTTGTGGGCGTAGCTTGGGCGCTATCTGTCTCTTTCACTCCCCGCGTCCTCCCCTCTCTCTGTCGTAGCAGCCAAACAATGCCTCGCGACAGTACCTTTAAGTAGAGGTTTTTTAGCACTGCTGATGTAAAGTTTAATTATATAATGACGTCCTTGAATTAAGTCATCCTGTTACTTTTTCTCTATTAAACTATCATTTGAGATAAAATGCAACGTTCTGCATAGAAATTACACAGGCCGTTGTTGTATGATCAATTGTTTTTCTAATCATGTTTTCGTGCGGTTCAGAGCGTTCGAGTTCAAAAGTGTCCCTTGTTAGGTAAACGTAGTGAACGCTAGCGGCTACGTGCATTTCAGATTCAGCACTGAAAGTGAATACTCCGTACCTACTCTTTACAAACGAAGAATTTACTCCTACATTAGTTTTACAAAACGCATTCCAGTTTTTATATTATTTCGAAGTTACTGGAAAAAACAAGCTTTGCATGAGTCAAATTCAGATTTCACCTGTTCCAAATTCCTTCACGATCTTTCTTTTTTCGCAATTTAGAAGCTTGGAAATCTAGAACAGAGGCAAAACCAGCACCTTTGATAACATAAGTAACCTGCAATAGTATCTAATATTGATAAACAAACATTTTAGTCATGTAACATTTCAACACGCCATGCGAAACTGTTAAGATATTTTTATACATAATTTCTAACTTTTTGGTGTGGTTACTTCAAATGTTGCTTGAACCCACGGTTTACCGTATCCATCCCAAAATTCTAATTATTTTAAGAGGAAATAAATCTGAATCTTTCAACATTTTCCATGTCAGTCATGGAAAATAATTTCTGCCTAGCTATTTAATACTTTAACAAATGCACAGTTTTTAAATCCATAACTCCTGAAGCTAATATTCCTGAAAATTACATTAAGTTATAAACTGTGGTGTAATAAGCAGTTTAAACATAAAATTATAAAAGAATTGAAACAAAAAGGAGTTTAAAGCGCATTGCAGTATTTAATAGGTACAGAATCAACTAAATTGCAATTTGTGGCTTTAGTGATATTAATCAAATGAGTAGAACGAGAATAGAAGTGGTGACTATAATTAAATTGCAAAAAATAAAACAAGCAAAATTAAAAAGAAGACACAAATATTTAATATTTGTATTGCAAAATTGTATAGAGGAATTGTTTTAAGGCCGTACCCCATGTTACCAACTCGGTGTTTCTAATCTGGAGCATGGTTATATACAGCCTAATTATTGTGCTGCTTTTTAAAATCAGGCTTAATACTGTTTGTTAGTGAAGGGAAGAGAGGCACTCAGGCTCACCTCCCCTTGCTGGCCGCCACCCAGAGAATAAATCAATACCCACAAGTGCAGCATAGAGAGTACAGTTCCTGCATTATCACTAGTTCATGATACAGAAACCAGGTCACACAAAGTGGGTGTCTGGTGCATAAGACCGTGAAATGTAATGCCTTCTCACAACAAACTGCATTCATTATGGCTGGAGTAGGCTTCGTCTCTTCCGTCCAGTATTAATCGATTCATATCTAACTTAAGCCAAACGGAGACATGAAGATATCTTCCTTACGTCGAATAAACCACGCGATAAAGAGTCCGTTTCGCTTTGCTGCTGTGGACAACCTTAGTGGCGAAGTACAACTAATTCTAAACTGGACTATACAGTAAATAAAACAAAATGATTCCTCTCCAACACGACCAACGGATAGTAACTAATGTTCAAAGGACTGAAAATGGGGCTTTATGGACGGGTAGCATCTTCAATACGTTCTTTGAGGAAAGCCCGCCTCGGTAGCGTAGGTGGTAGCGTGTCTGCCTTACGTTCAAGAGGTCCCGAGATCGAATCTCGGTTAGGGTGAGTTATCTGGGCAAGATTTTTCCGGGGTTTTCCCTTATGCTAGAACATGACTGTCGGGTAGCTTTAAGCTCCACGGACCCCGGACTCATTTGAGCATCATTTCACCCATTTCATTCACCGTCCGATATGACAACGTTGGAGGACTTCATTTAAAAAACTTTTAGGAACAATTGATAGACGGAAAAGATGGAGGCAGATCTGGATGAATATAAATCTCCAAAAGTAATAAGGTAGAATGCAATGAAATGTGTGAGAACTTACACCAACCACCTGTCAATTTCTGTTGAGTGGCTACTTGCTTATCAAAAATTATCTCGAAGTACATACATGAGCATTTATCCGTATCATTTCTAATACATCTTACCTTTCTTTCTTGTAAAATTAATATTTGGTACGGCTCTTTCACGTAAAAATGACGTTCCTTTTGTGGATAATGCGGCACCGAAATGAAATAGTATTTTTGAAATGATGATACTTGGTATTACGTAAATGCACATTTAGTCAACAGCCAAAACAAGGCAGTACACAGGCCTAGCGATAAATTTCGGTTGCGTTTTTGTCGTGTAGAAATCATGCGGCAACATTTATTACCCTAGCAGAAATATGAGCTTAGCGTTGCCCGGGGCCTTGTCGGTTTTTGCAGAACATTACTTCTCGAAATTACTCAAACGTAAAATAGATAAAAGCACACACCTTCATTGTGTCAATTTCCTATTCGTATTGCAAATCCTCCAAATTGCCGCCATCAAATTTACTTCAACCTTATCCTCCATTTGGGATAGTTTTTCACATAACCAACCATAAAAGAATGAAATGAGCAACATTTATCCAATTATTACTGCAAAACAGGCCCACTAATGCAACAGCCTCAGAACTATCCACCCCACATTCTGTACCTTCTATGATGAGAGTGGTTTTGTTAAACCACCCCTGAAAATGAACAGAGCATGATTATTTCACTTCAAAATTGCTTCCCGTTAGGAATGGTTTTTTATGATATAACAGAATGTTTATTTTTATATTAAAGAAAATGTGTCTGTGTTGCAAACTTCCCATTCGTACTGAATCCTCCACATTACTTCCCAAAAAGTTTTTCAATTCCATCTCCTAATCAGGGGTGCTTGTATTACTGTCCCTGAAAGAATTAAAAGCAACATGCATCTTTTTATTTAAAGTATTGGAAAAGCAAACGCATTTGGGCTGACAATCCTCAAAATTACCATCCGCTGAATACTTAGCTTCTCTTCTGCAGGGGCGGTTCTTTCTTATATGTACTACCCCCACACTATTTTTAATTTTGCCCTAAAGAACACATGTGCCAAATTTGGCTGAAATCGTTGCAAGATTGTAGAAGCCTACGAAGAACACTAATAATAAATAATAATTAGTTTGCGAAAAACTCTTGCGGCACTATAATGTATGTTTATATGTTTAATCAAAACATTGTCTACGTAACTGCTCAAGAAACCACGACAACTGCAGAAGGGTGCGTAAACTAATCAGGATTGAAAAGATTCTCTTTGTATCGTACCCCGTTTGACAACGGCAAAATGCGCAATGGCATAAGGAAGTCTATGTAGCAGGTATTTTTGCTAGTTTAGCTGCAACTCATTTTGAAGTCCTTTCATCTACATCGAGCTCAATGAGATTATCCACGGAAGGGATTGAACAGTGTCGTCCTGGTTCAGGAAGAACTCGTGTGCTCACTTCCAAAGGGATGCAACTTTAATTGCAATAGCAGCAAGGAACCCTTTCCTAACGGCTTCTGAAATGAACACATTCAGTTTCCTGGAACAGCTCAAATAGCTCTACGATGTGTAAACCATGCAGAACTTCTTGCACAAACGGCAGCTAAAACCAGCATCTACAGAAGATTAACTGTTCTGTATCCTAATTGCAGAGGAAAATAGTAACCGCGCCATATTCTCAGACGAGATGACATTTTTTTTCCACGCATAAAGGCAACGTTCGATGTACCGTTCAAAGGGATTCCGAAATAATACGTGGCTTTACAATTTCGTCAGGATGCATATCTTGTTAAAGAATATATCAAGGAACAGTCTGTGTTGTGGAAACTTGAACAGCTGTGTAATACACGGTAACACGAGTGTTTTGATTCTTCTGTGAGGATGAGATATCCTATGGGATTCTTGGATTCATACAGGATATCAGATTTCAAACCGGTTCTCAAGGAAGCAGGATATCAGAGTGGTACATTGGCCTCTCAAATGAAAATGTGTGGAACTGAGGGGAAAAGGAGCTGCGCTCAAATTTCCCTTAATATACCGAAGGACAAGGGATCGGTTATGGATCGTTACTCAGTGTCTTTATGGCAGAGTTCCCCACACAGCCACACGTCGAAATGGCACAATATTGTGAATTTGTGACTTTGTAGAATCAAAAATCTAATTTGCAGAAATTCAAATTGTTCTTTATTTCCGTAGTAATACACTTTGGTCACCCTTGCAATAGCAGAATTGCGTGATACACAAATACAATCCTCCAAGGTCTTTGACCACAACAAAGAGTTCACTTCCAAAACACACACCACTTTCCAATTACCACTCATTACGACTCTGTTTACAACTACAACTCTCGTTAGAACTCCGTTTAGACTGCTCGCTGGCGTGTCCCGATCTCTTATATATTACCTCCATTGATAATTTTAGACTGTTCTAACACAAACAAGAAATCGAATGTTCTGTAAGACGGCACTAGATGAAACACAAACGTTCCAGACGTCTTAACTTATCTGTGTCGGCAAGCCGTTTATCTCCGCGTTATCTTTATCTGTTTCTGCGGGCTCTTTATCTCCGCCCTGCACTATCTGTGTGCGCGTCGCCGCGCTATCGTAAATAATGGGTTCGCGACAATATACTGACGACCTGCTGCTGTTCCACAAAGACAAACAACATTAGAGCCTTCAACTCTTTACAACGACACCTCCGCCTCACACAACAGTGATGTCGATGTTGGCGGATGTCCGTTAACCTTGACATACATTTCACAAAGCGCCACACCCCCGCAGACTGCCCCAACTTCAGCTTCCGAGGCCCAAGGTTAGAGTGGACTAACTCCGTCCAATACTGGACAGAGGTTTAACTTTCCGCCACCATATCAGGGATCTCTCGGCAAAGGAAGCAGGTAGCAATCGCTTCCCTGTTTCCAAAGCTGCAGTCGGGTTCGCTGCCGGTTGGCCTGAAGTTGCACCTCTTCCGAGCGCTCGTAATCCCTGTGATGCTATATGCCTGCGAGATCTGGAGCAAGGCTGCAGACAGCTGGCTGGCATTGTCTCAACCAGAATAGATGACTTTGGTCCACGTATTCTGTGTATCGCTCTTTTCCTACCAGGTTGCTTCACGAAACCTCAGGTCTGCCATACGTGGAGGACGAAATTAGGCGCCGGGCATCAAAATTTTATGCTACTTTACCACCGCACAAAAGTGCCCTAGTTAGATCTCTGGGAGATTATGATTCCACTAAACGCCGATTTAGGCTTTTCCGGGTATCCCGTATGACTTGCGGGCACCCGAGATAAAAACGGAGCCAATCCTAACAGCAGCTAAAGCTGAGGTCCACATGATCCTTCCTAGCTGTTTGGCATAAAAATTTCAATCCAAATTAATACATGTTAAAACAAACACTTGGGTGCATGAGATTTTGCATCCTTTTCTTACACACCAAGGATCTAAAGTTACCTCATAATCAAAATTTCAACTGAATAGCCTCACACCATCCGACAAAATCCCTAAAGGAAAACCAGTAAAACCCTTAACGAGTGGGCACGCAGCAAAAACTTCCAGGCTTTATACAGCCTGCCAGTACTAAAGGACGGACGGATCAGTTATGGGCGCAAATTCAAGAAGTATGCAACGTTTATATCCCGGCGATTTAGGGCAGTTACACGTGCTGAGGACTCACGCACCGGGCAGTTATGCCAGGTCTGTTGAAGATCCAAGTTTCAGACTGTCCTCCACAACTGTGACGGATATGTTCAGTGGTACAGTCAAAGTCTTCGGGACAAGTTTAACTGCTAATGTCGTTATGTTTACACTGAAAGCGCCTCCCGCTGATTGGCAAGATCGTTAAAAATGAATGAAAAATCTGGTTATTCCCAGTGTTATGACGAAAACACCTATCCTGAACACAATTTTAATCAAAATCGCTAGAGGCTATTTTGAAAAATAAACAAATAAGGAAACATTTATTGTGTAAAAAGTAGGTTGGGTTGGTAGTATTTTCTTGAGAAGCTTGAAATTCCGCATCATAAGAACTCCTTATTCTAATCTGATTACAAATACCTCTGATTACAAATACCTACGTCATTTACGCCAGGTTTCCGCGATTAGATGAACATATCTCGTTGAAAATAAAAGAATGTTTAAGGTCGATCGATTAACTGAAGATGAATGTAACTATTATCAGATTTGATAACGTTGATGGCCTGATGCATTTGTGCAAGTTAGATACTTGAAATTCGATTTACACGGAGAAAGAAATCCTATATGGTAATTCGGTATGGTATCGAACCAGCTGCCTAGCAGCACGATATGTGCCAAGATGTTATTTCAATTCAATTACGTTTGAGAACTGAAGCCATTCAACTACACCAATTCCCTTGAACTTGTGAAAAAAATTATTCTAACAGCACTTCATTATTCTTCGCGGACAGAATTATTGTCTAACAAGTGATTAAGGTATAATTTTCGTTAATAGGGAAAGATTCCATAGCTACATAGTGAAGAGAACCTTATAAAACTGCATGTACTATTTAAGTTAAGTGTCAACTAATTCGTTTAAAACTGTTTGGCGGATTAAAGAGATTACCTACGCTCAAAGGACTAATACGCTTGATAAGCTAATGGAGTTTGCCTCCCAAAGTACCCTTCAAGGAGCGCTTTGTTTCAATGACTCAACAAAATCATTCTTCCTTGTCTTCAGGCATTACCTACTTTGTTCGTACGTTAAATACGTGTTTATTGGTAAGAATTCGACAAAACAATAAGTAAACGTCACTGCTGAACTTGTTACATCAAGCACAACCAACAATTTTGGGGTCCTTTTCAATAACATTTAGTTACTCTTGTGTGGAAGTCACATTTATAATGAATGTGTGTGTGTGGGTGTGTGTGGGTGTGTGTGTGTGTGTGTGTGTGTGTGTGTGTGTGTGTGTGTGTGTGTGTGTGTGTGTGTTTGTGTGGAGGGTTACTTCAGTATAACTTCCACAAGAGAGTATGTTTTTTAAGATATCTAAGCGTACCTTAAGCCGTAATCTTTCTCGGATAACGTTAAGATATGCATTCCTCTCACATTATCGTGAGAAGTACGCAGTACAATAGATGTGACAGCACGAGAAAATCACATAGTAGTGAAGTAGTTCACATAGTAGTGTAGTGATCAAGTCGACTATAAGTCGATTAAAAGTTCAAGATCCCTCTCATACCTCACACTCCAATCGTCTTCTGGTGGTCAATCGTGTAACGTTTGAATGCTGACACTCTGTAATTATCCAAAAAAAAAAAAAAGTTCGACCATTCAGACCGATGATTGCTGCACCGCCAAAGCGTACTTGTGGACTTGTGCACTTGGAAGACTTCGGGGGGGGGGGGGGGTCGTCCTTGGAAGTCGAGAAGTGTTCCTTCTTTTTGCGCGAATATTAGGGGATGGGATTTTTCACGCCGGGGTTGTACGCAGTTAAAATTATAAGGGGCAAAGGGGAGTCTTAACCACATCTAAAACACTATATAATAATTTCATAAAGAACAGGAGTCATTCGCCTATAAAAAGCGAAACGTGCAATGTGAGGCAAGGAAGTTTGAACAAGTACCAAATAAAATAAGGCATTCGAAACACCTCAGAAGTTTGTGAACAATATTATAAGCATTTTATACCATTTTTGAACGTGAATAACTGGATGTTACTTGGTTTTCCTTAAAATGAATGAAATCATCTTTCTCTGAGTCTATATAAGTCAAACGCTGAACAATTTATATATCGCAGTCTTAGTTTTAAATAATTTCAAAATATATGTCCAAAATTTCCTTTAAAGAGTTCGATATTATTCTACATTTTCTAATTATGCAAAATACAGAGCAAGTGAACCGAACTTAACACTTCTGGTTCATATTCCGAATATTCTAAGTTCAAATTCTTTGAGGTCGACCAAGCTGAACAAGATCGTTGGCTCAATGACTTGATTTGCTTCCGCAAATGTTTCTATAATTCAAATAATTTCGTTTCCTTCTTCGCCAGGTTTAAGCGTATCACTCGTTCGGGGAATGCAGTAAATCTGACCACTTGCACCTTTAAAGCCACCCAACCCAAGAAAGAGTGTTTGATAAATACTTTTCTACTTCAACAGTCTTGGTACAAACATGGAACCTTGGGAGATACAGTTGGTGACACATCTATCTTATCCTCGTAATACATGTGGCCAGATTTGGTTTCCTGGCGATTTCAAGGACTTTTCTTTATCTCGATGTGACGTTACGTACCGCAGAAACAAACTGACTTCTACACACAATTCATCCAGTTCTTCTTAATCAAAATTACCTTTTATTTTAGAGTAAACATGACCATAAATTTTGATCTCTACACATCTGAGTGGCACAATTATACATACACAGACTCCTACCGTTCTGACGAATTAATTTTCTTTCGGCTCCTTTTCTCTTACATCTAAACAATATTTTATAGCAATTTAGTTTTTGAAAATACATATATTTCTAAATTACAATCGATATAGAATAATTTGTCGGCGTTGTATGATGCGGCCAGCAATCGTTTTACATTCAGAGCAATATCATGCTCACAATCATTTGGTTTCACCCCCTTCCACTTGGTGTTAATTTATTCACGCAACACATCAACATTCAGTATTCTAAAGGTCCCTAAACCGAGCACAACACAGAGTATTGCTTTCGTAGTACAATAAATCAAAGTCAAGGCAATTTTCCATATTTCATCATGCCAAACACAATTAGTGCACAGAAATTCTATAACTGTTGCATACTCCCAAAAATAATAGGTGACATTAGGGGATACATGAAGAAACGAAGACATGAATGGAATAATGATACCACCACCAGGTCCACCTACACTATTAACAAAGCAGAATGTGCTACAGTTAGAAATACGAGGGCTATCCAGAAAGTAGATTACGTTTTCGTCTGTTTCCGCTAGGGGCGGGGCTAGCGCGGCCATCTTGGGGTCAGAGCGTTGCGCAGCTCAGTCGGCATCTAGCCGTGCTAGTGAGAGGTTCGTGCTGTGCTCCGTTCAGATACTGTGACGGTTTGAAATGTCTGCGTTAATTGAAAATCCCGCGAGCTGCGAGGTGCGTGCAGTAATAAGGTTTCTGACTGCAAAAAACTGTAAACCGATAGAAATCTATCGGCAGCTTTGTGAAGTGTATGGGGACAACATTATCACTGAAGGTGGAGTGCGTTAGTGGGTCATCAGATTTAAAAATGGCCGAACCAATGTTCACGACGAAGATCGAAGTGGGAGACCCAGCATAGTGACTGCCGAACTGGTCGAAAAAGTCGATGCTAAAGTCCGTGAAAATCGAAGGTTCACAATAACGGAACTTTCTTTGAGTTTTCCACAAATTTCGCGAAGTTTGTTGCACGAAATCATCAGCGAAAAGCTTGGTTACCACAAGTTTTGTGCAAGATGGATTCCAAAAATCTTGACAGAGGACCACAAAAATCAGCGAATGGCTGCAGCGTTGAACTTTTTGGACGTTTACCATAAGGATGGTGACTCTTTACTCGATCGCATCGTTACTGGTGACGAAACATGGGTGAAACACGTGAACTGTGAAACGAAACTCGTGAAGTTCTTGAATCTTTTAAGTGGGAGTTGTTTCCTCATCCGCCGTACAGTCCCGATCTGGCACCGAGCGACTTCCACCTATTCCCAGCAATGAAGAAGTGGCTGGCTATGCAGCGTTTTGATGACGACGTTACCAAGAAGAGGTAACGAAGTGGTTGAAGGTGCAGGCGGCCGAATTTTTCGACGAAGGAATTTCCAAGCTCGTACATCGCTACGATAAATGCCTTAATTTGAATGGTGACTATGTCGAAAAGTAGTATTTGAGTGTGGCTTTCATCTGTATATAATAAAATTTGTTTCCTATACTTTGTTTACTTTTTATTCCAAAACGTAATCTACTTTCTGGATAGCCCTCGTATAAAGGTGAAGCCAAGATTAACTGCCCAACAAATGACCGCACATGCGAATGAGCAGAGGAACAAAATGGTTCAGCACAAAAAATGTCGCTAAAAGCAGAAGAATTTAATGGAAGAGTAGCCAGGATGGGAAGCAGATAGGAGGAGACTAAACTTCTACGGAGTACATTCAAAAGAACCAAAACCAACGGAATGTCTTTGCTGATGGCATCTCTATAAAGTTTTGGGGTCAAGTGGGAGGACTAGAACGTGGCGAACACCTAAACATTCCCCCCAGGGGCCTACTTCGGTAGGTACGGGTTTGGCGCACCCGGGGTCCCGAGCCAACAGTCTCCCTCGTGTGGACTCCTCATCGTGGCTGAGGGAGACGGTCAAGAGGCCCACCCACGTGTAGACCGTGCTTGGAGACCCGTGGAGGTTTTTAGATTCTTGTCTAGTTTAGAGTTTAGGATTTAGTGAACGAAAATTTTAGTAGGTTTTGATTGATGTTTGTTATGTACGTGTATTTTTAATAGGTTTTGTTACACTTGTATAGTTTTCAGAAAGTTTTATATCTGGCTTTTGCCGTGACTAGTTTTTTAAAGGGCGCTGATGACCGCCGTAGTTGAGCGCCCTTATATATATATCATCACACCTAAACCTTGGGCTAACTGTGAAGCATGGCTTAGAAGGGCATGTCTGCTACTGGACCTAGAGATTTAGTGCTTATTGGTGGTGTTCTGGACAAGTATATTTATATACAATTATAAAGGCAGTTTATGGAGAAGTGCTGAGAAATAACAAATAGTGGAAACATTCATGTTTTATCCGAATAACTAGGGTGAACGTATCTCATGGGCAGAAAAAGAGGACACTTTCAGTATCGCCCCATTCCAGTTGCACGGAACTGATGTCCGTAACAGGGATTTGTAAGGTTTACATACAGACGTATAGTTCAATAGACATGATTAAGGTTTAAGAAAACAGCCAGCTTTAAAGAGGTTAAGAAAGAAAATACAAGTACGTACTTTTTTATTTCATTTAAACGGTTATTATAATCTAGCACACAAACCTGTCACATTCTACAATGTAACCTGCTTCCCTTTTCCCCCTTAGATATCTCTTACTTGAAGTGATTTGGTAAATTCAAGGCTGGCGCAGTCACCGGCTTTAAATCCCTTCCAAAATCTGTGGGCCGAAACAAACCACAGGAGAGAAACTTCTCCTATTACCTAAGCTTTGGAACTAACGGAAGAGTGGAAGAACAAACAGCGTTAATTATACAAAGAAGTTAGTGTTTAGTGTGCCAAAGCATCTGAATGTTGCTTTGCTCAAAAGGGCCTTTGAACTAAATAAGTGTTTTGTGACGGACACAAAATGCAGTACCAATGTCAAAACCAATGTTTATGAGCATATGAATTACGACTTTTTTTAGGTAAACGTCAAATTTAGAATATGCAAAAAAAAAAAAAAGTTTGATATGGAATGTTCAACTTCAATATTTCGTTTATTATGAACGAACTTACAAGTAAATGTAATGACAGGTCAAACTACACAAAACGAATGTTTATGTGGCATTCGGAAAGTTAACGGTATGGTGCATACTACTGCCGGCAAGACGAAATCACAATCACTGCTAAAGTTTTGAAAGAAATATACATGTTTCTACGGCTGAAAACACGTGATCCAATCGGTCTACGTATTTCTCCAATCTCTGAAAGGGATATATCCCAGATATCCGGTCTGGGAGTGATTTTATGTGGAGAAACAAAATATATTTTAGCACCATATACACTTTTGATAACGTAATTCAAACATACACGATTAAATAAAGTCCTGCTGATACCTACAGATAAGATAGAACAGCACGGTTCTGCACTTTTTCTTAGCTGGTTACTTTCTCCAATATATTAAGTAGAGTTAGCACCGACATTTCACCCAAAATAGGCTTCCTAACATTTTTCAGGAATGAAACGTTTGAGTGTGTGAGAAAGTGTAAGTGAGGGAACAGCATAACTTAATAAAGTAGGTTAATACCCAACTACGTATTTCAATTCAATATCTTCCAAAGATGAGGCACAACAATTTTCAATAAAATCCCCACCGCGAACTATCTTTTATATGCAAAAGTGTCGTTATTTTTTTGTTTTCACAAAAATAAATTTAATTAGCGTCATGAGTTCAAGATATTACACGACAGAACAAATGTATATACTATATTTTCTGGGGATAGCCTGAAGTCCTTTTCATTCTGAAATGTACATATAACTGGTAATTCTAAAAGATGATAAAATATTTCGTTAAAAATCTCTTTCAAACACACAATCAGCTAAAACGTTTTGCTATGTTAACCATCTTCAGAGATACGAGGGTGGGTCAAAAAGTAATGCCTCCCCCCCCCCCTAAATAAGTCATGTGAAAACTTTGAATTTGGCTCAATTCCTCAAACCTTCATCTCCAATCCCCCGCAGTAGTAACTTCCTTGGTCAACAGGTGGCAGCACTGCATCCTCTTGCAAAATGGCTGACTTCGACATTAGTATTGGACAGCGTTCTGTGATTGAATTTTTGACTGCGGAAGGTGAAACGCCAATTCGCATTCACGAAAGGCTAAAAAATGTGTATGGTGATGCAACGGTGGATGTCAGCACTGTTAGACAATGGGTTCGTCGCTGTAACGAAGCTGAAGGGCAAACACCATTGGCAGATGAAAAGTGAAGCGGTAGGCCGGTGACTGCAGTGACTCCATGCAACATTCAGCGAGTCGATGACATCAACAGGTGAATTGTGTCGCATTACCTCCCCCAGTAAAGGCAGTGTGATGACAATTATTCAACAACTGGGTTACTCAAAAGTTTGTTCACGTTCGGTACCAAGAATGTTAACCGCCCAAAACAAAGAAACAAGGAAAACAATAGCCTCCGAACACTTGCGGCTCTTCAGTTTAAGGGAAAGGAGTTGCTGTAAAAAAATTGTTACTGAAGACGAAACGTGGGTTCAGTTTTTTGAACCTGAATCAAAGAGGCAGTCAATGGAATGGCATCACACGTCACCGAAGAAAAAAAAATTCAAAACTCAGCAGTCGGCAGGGAAAGTTATGACGACAGTGTTTTGGGATGCAGAGGGTGTGCTTATGATTGTTTTTTGGAGCAGGGATGCACAATAAATTCTGTCCAATACGTCAGAACTTTCAAAAAGCCTTCGCCGAGTTCGCCCAACAAAAGCTATGGCGGATGTTCTTCTTTGCATGACAATGCAAGACCACACCCCAGCCGTTACACCACTGCAGAAATTGAGAAATTGGGATGGCAAGTCTTACCTCACTCACCTGGCACCATCAGACTTCCATCTGTTCGGGCCACTAAAGGAAGCTCATCGTGGGATTCATTTTGAAGATGAGGAGGCTGTGAAAACGTCCGTGCGTCAATGGCTTAGGAAGCAAGACCGTGTGTTTTACCACACTGGAATACATGCCCTAGTTAAAAGGTGAACAAAAACTGTGGAAAATGACGGAGATTATATTGAATAGTGACAAGTTAATCGTCAATGCTGTAATTTTCAAGCTATGTAAATTGGATTCAATTTTCTTGGCAATTAAAAGAGAAAAAAAAGGAGGCATTACTTTTTGACCCACCCTCGTATTCTTTGTTACTGCTTTGAATTCTCCAACACCTGCGTTATACTTTTGCAAAGAGCATTCATTAATTTCAAAGATACCACTGTTCTACACACAAAATGTTACGGAAATGAGAAAAGCTAATATTGACTAATTCGGGGCCACTGAATTCGAAAATGACATTGAAATTTCCAGTTTAGCGCTAGTTTTCAAGTTACAGCCATAGCCTGATATTACATATTTTTCCGCTAAATATTGGATCTCCACGTATAAACTCTTGGCAGCATGCCATAAATCTCAACACTGTAATCACGTGATCATCCATTCTCGCTGCACACGTGTTCATCACGTGATTCATAGAATTGTCGCCTGGAAGGGTTTTCAGTTCTTATAAAGTGTTGTACAAAAGTGGTCGTATTCCTCGTGTTCCGAAGTGTTTATGATAATTTTTTTGTTTTATATTATCATCTCACATTCTATTCACATAGACAAGTAGAAAAATGTCTCGGAAGTGTGTGAATATTCCGAATAACTTTTGCTATATATGCAGAGAGGTTACATTTGCATCGAGGAAGCGTTCGATAACACCATTTATTTAAAAAAAAAAAAGCATATTTGTTATATTTTAGGTGTAAGATAGGGGACCAGGACAAAAAAGGGCACCACATGTGTGCTGCACTACGTATTCATTGAAACTTCATGCGTGGGTCAAAGGAAAAGGACACTGTATGCCGTGTGTAGTGCCCATGGTTTGGAGGGGGCCTACCAATCATACTATGGATTGTTATTTCTATATGCCCTCCCCCCCCCTATCAAGAAAGGTATATCCAAGAAGAAAAAATCAACACTTATGTACCCTAATATACCTTCAGCAATTCGACCTGTACTTCATAGTGAAGGACTTCTTGTTCCTCAACCTCCACATAGTTTTATTGTTGACTGACGAACATAAGTGTTTCCTCAAACAGTGAAGAACAGGAGTCATCAACTTCAAGAGATGCAGACTACATGCCAAGCACAGACGCGTCCAATCATAAGATCACGCAAGAAGAGTTCAATGATTTAATCAGGGATTTAGATCTTCCTAAACATAAGGCAAAACTTCTGACATCGAGGTTGCAACAATGGAATTATCTGCACGCCTCCGTGAAAGTGACATTTTAAGTAGAAATAAAGATTTGGAGCAATTCTTTATAACTGAAGGAGATTTCACGTACTGCAAAGACGTTGAGTGCCTGATGGATGCATTACATATGAGGCATATTCCTGATCAGTGGCGACTATTCATTGATGCTTCGAAGACAAGTCTTAAAGCAGTACTTAAGTTTCCTTCCATTCCTTTGGCATATGCTACCAACACGAAAGAAACGTATATAAATATGTAAAATATTTTGATGGGAATAGATTATGAGAAATACCAGTGCGAAGTATGGGGTGATTTCGAGGTAATTGCCATTTTATTAGGACTGCAAGTCGGCTACACCAAATACTCTTGTTTCCTGTGTGAATGGGATAGCCGTGCCCGAGACAGCCACTAAGTTAGGAAAAGTTGGCCCAAAAGACACTCATTAACACCGGGATAAAAAATATTGCACATGAACCATTGATAGAGTCAAGCAAAATTTTACAACCCCCACTACATATAAAATTGGAGCTTATGAAAAATTTTGTAAAATCTTTAGATGTGAATGGTTCTGCATTCACTTACGTGAAAAATTCCCAAGGCTCAGTTATGAAAAAGTGAAAGCAGGCGTATTTGTTGGACCTCAAATCAGAGAACTTTTCAAAGATCACCAGTTTGAAACAGTGTTAAGTAAAAATGAGAAAGCAGCATTGGACTCCTTCAAAACTGTTTCGAATAATTTTCTGGGAAATTTTAAATCTGAAAATGTTGAACTTGTAGAAAATCTAATGGACTCGTATAAACAGCTGGGAAGCAACATGTCACTAAAAATGCACTTTTTGAATTCCCACCTGGACTTTTTCCCTCCAAATTGTGATGACGTCAGCGATGAACATGGTGAGCGATTTCATCAGTACATTTCAGTGATGGAACAAAGGTACAAAGGAAAATGGAATGCTGATATGTTAGCCGATTATTGCTGGATGGTGAAAAGGGATGCTTCTAAAACAGAATATTATAGACAGCTCATAAGGAGTTGCCGTTAAGGTAGTTTTTTTTTTTCAATGCTTTCATTTTTTCATATTTTACTGTAACTTACATATATTAAGTGATATCTTGAAAACAAGAGCTAACCAATCAATTTAAGTATCATTTTGGTGTTCAGTAACCTAAAAAACATAAGAAAACCGTATTCTTTTTACCGTAACATTCAACTTTTCAAAATTTGTAGAACAGTGTATCACAGAGTGAATCACTTCATAAAAAATCTGATTACCCTCATTTTAGACTATGTTATGTTTCTTATATTTCCAAGAGAATTGGTAAATCTGTGACGGAAGTTTAACTCGATTAACACGTAGAAGCTCGTCTGTTTTGTAAAGCTGGCAGCGTGTCTGCCTGACGTTCAAGAGGTCCCGAGTTCGAATCTGGTTTAGGGTGAGCTATCGGATAAGGATTTCCCTTGTTCTGAAAGATAAATGTCGGCAACTCTTAAACTCAATTAAACCTGGGCTCATTTGAGCATCATTTCACCCACTTCATTCATCGTATATCACCTAACCGGTTAAAAGGCCGTTAATTACAAAAAGGAAAGAAAAAGGAAATAATCGCATCACCATTGGTATAACAATTAAAACAGAGAAAGTCACATGAATACAGCACCTCCGATTTTTCCTCTTTAACTGCATGTGACGTTTTCGGGGGAAATACAGGGAAATCAAAACAAAATATATTCAAGGACAAAGTAGAGAAATGTTTTCGTCAGTGGAAAGAATAAAAGAGCGAAATGACGTGTGCAAGTAGATCCAATTCTTTCAAAGTAAATTCGACTCATACATTGCGAATCACTTCACATTCTTGATATAAATAAGCTCTGACCTTTTTTATTGTGGTTCAGTTGTCATGAATTCGTCCAACCGGCTGCAAACAACCGTTTACGATTCGTTCATAAATAATCCATGTTTCCAAGTCGGTTAAATTCACAGCTGTTAAATGTACATGTTAACAAGCATCCAAAATATACGTTACGTATGTTTAGTTTCACAGCACATTTAAATAACAATGTGGACAATGTGTACTTTGATTATTCGGAACACTTTACATCGCGAAGGTGGGAAGATATCTGTGTGTGTACAGCCTTACATATGTTGATGTGATAAATGTTTTTAATGTACTCTTGTTACATATGTACATAGCGAAGTATAAAACCATATTAATGCCTTAATAAAATCCTATGTAAAGTCTGATTATTTGTCCGAAATAGCATAAATTTAACGATGTAATACAATTTCTTCCGTTGAATTTCATATGACAGGAAAAATAGTATTTAAGTGGTCTAAACAATCTCATAAAACCTCGTATTGCCGTCATTTTCTTTTACATTATATTAAGAACATTATTCGGAAACTCACAATAGAATTCCCTAGCTCTCGTGATCAGCTGGAGAGCGGGCCCTGATCGTGAAGACAGTGGCAACATATTCAAATTATTGACGCGGGATAATCTGCAGTTTGTCAATTTAGCGATTTTGTTGCTAGCACTTTAAGAGGAAATGCTGATCTAGTTTTCGTTAGCAAAAAAATGTGAAATCGCTTATAGCCAGTCTGCCGAAACGCCCGACACGCAGAAGGCCACGAGTTCAAGACATCTTCTGCACAATCAATTGCAGTTCTTGACGATGGCTTCTGCATTTGAACCCTTCTTGAGACATTTCAAACACAAAAACCTATGTTTCTCTTCCTACATTCTGCAGTTGAAGATCTTAGCCAAGAACTAATGGAAAGGCTCATTACACCCGGTATTCTGGAAGATTTTAACACCACAAACTCATACATGTAGATGTTGAAAATGTAGACAATTGCGTAAGAATCAGTAGGTTAACATTGGACCAGCTGTAAAACTTTCTCGATGAAACATGTATTTGAAATAGAGATCTAGAAAAGCGCCAAAAAAACTGTCCAGTCAAAATTGCGGGAAGCTTTTTCTAGAAGAGCCCTCTGAAGTATGCTGTCTGCCCACCACAAGAAGGCAAGGTAGAGAAATGTGTTACGTAATCACTTTTGCTATGTTTATGTTCGCCTTCTGGATATGATATATATGCTAAGTTCACAGTGTTGCCAATAACTCACCCATGCATAATACCTATCACTGCAGTTACTGAAACAAGTATTAGATCTGACAAGCACGGGTAATTCAAATGCCCTCTCATATACTCATTTCCTAGTGAACAGATCCATTAACAGAGCAGATAAACAGTTCAGGCCCCCTTTTCCATCTTCATGCTCCGCTTGCCTTCTTGTGGTGGGCAGACAGTACATTTATCAGTGTCAACTTGTCTTGAATTCCTAAAAGATGTGTGCTAAACCAGAAAAATGCAAGAGTGACTGAAATATATTGATAGAGTCGACATGAAAAATTCAATGCCACGGCCGGGATTTGAACCACGGATCTCCTGGTTTCCGTCCAGTCGCTCTAACCTTTAAGCTACCATGGCCAACGTGCCGTCCTGACATTAAATTCTCCAGTTGACTCATATATTTCTCCGATAGACCACTAGGGGCTCTCGTATCCGAGATACACCGTTTGTGGCGACTTACTATCGTAAGTACTTGAGTCCCAGGCTTCATCATTTAACTCTTATTATTTTAGTTAATTGATGGAAATTAATAGTTTTCTCATACTAGCCGTATACAGGCTAAGGTTTTTGATAGATTGAGTCAACATGAAAAATTCAATGCCATGGCCGGGATTTGAACCACGGATCTCCTAGCCTATATACGGCTAGTATGAGGAAATTATTAATTTCCATCAATTAACTAAAATAATAAGAGTTAAATGATGAAGCCTGGGACTTAAGTACTTACGATAGTAAGTCGCCACAAACGGTGTATCTCGAATGCGAGAGCCCCTAGTGGTTTACCGGGGAAACACACGAGTCAAATGGAGAATTTAATGTCAGGACGGCACGTTGGCCATGGTAGCTCAATGGGTTAGAGCAACTGGATGGAAACCAGGAGATCCGTGGTTCAAATCCCGGCCGTGGCATTGAATTTTTCATGTTGACTATCAAAGACCTTAGCCTGTATATGGCTAGTGTGAAGAAATGATTTATTTCCATCAACTTAAATAATAAGACTGAAATATATGTTGGAATCATTTTGCAAAGCATCATGTGTCCACTTTAGTCTGACTGAGCCATTCTTTTGGGTTGTACCTTGTGTAGACAAGGTCAAGTTTTCAAATTTTAACAGGAGAATGCCTCTTCTTTATGCTTATTAAGCAAAACATGAATGGCTTAGAGGAATATTAAGATGTATAACAAACCTTCAAAATAATTGTGTTCTCACATGACAATACCTTTCTCGAAGGTCTTTTCATTAATAAGGAAATGTTACTCAAAACCTTCATGAGAAGACCATGGGATGGCATGCAGGACTGAAATGGAGAGAATGCTGTGGACCAAGAAATGCTTTGTTATGCTTGTGCAGCCTGTAGTAAGGAGAAAGAAGTGATCACACAACGAAAGCAAAGAGAAAAAGAGTTAGAGAAAATAACCAATGAGGGAGAAGGGAAGAAAAGGCGAGCTACTACATCAGTTAAAAAAGGAAAAGGGGGTTTTGCAACTTAAGCAAATTTAATTGGAAAGGAAGATAAAATGAATTAAGTTAATAAAGTAAATGTGTAATCTTAAGTGAAGTGAATCAAAACCTAAAACTTGGGTCATTTGTGCTATTGAGGGAATCTTTGTTAAACTGAAAATTCATATTTGGTGCTTCATATTAAGTTCTTGTGGTCAGATTTGTGCTATTTGACCAATGTTTCCTATTAATGTTCCTTTTTAAAACACTATATTTAATTGCATTACACAGAAGTGTCACTGTTGGCAGATTTTCTTCAATTAAGTAAATTAAGTATTTCACATTCATAAGCAAAAATGCACTATAAATTCAGGACCTTGCAGCCATATTACTGGAAGTATTCACACTGAACCACGTAAGTGCTTGAGGCTAACATTAAGGTTACCATATTGAGATTAGCAAAATAAGTGCAGCACAATTATAACTAAGCAATTTAAGCTGGTTTCAACCTCAAGTAAAATACAAATCACCAATAATCCTTCATAGTAGGAGATGGGAGACACATGGTTCAAATTCTGCCAATGGCATTTAATTGTTCAGTGTGACTATCTATCCAATGAATAGGAGTGTTTAAAAAGTGTTTAGATTTTCTTGGAGTGTTTTCAAAATACCTCAAATGCAGGTCATTTTTTTTTTTTTGCTTGTAAACTAATTAAAGCAGACACGATCAAACTGTAATAGGAAAAGAAAGGTAAGAAGGCTTAGGCTTATGGAACAGAAATTAGATGAAATCAGAGAAAGGTCAGAACAATCGCCTCAAAAATCACTTAGGCACCTAGCACAAGAGAATGATATTTTGAAAGCTTCAGCATGGAAAGTAACAGAGTTTTAAAACTCAAATTGTACAAGGTTACTCTGTCCAAGAATTGCTACCACATGAAGTTTCTGTAACTGAATTTTGAGGAATGTTAATCGTGAAACAATGTAACCATGTTTAATGCTGTTCAGTGACAAAGCATGGTTTCATTTATATGGTCATGTGTCATTCATTACAACACAACCAATATTATGCTACAAACCTGATTTCATTTACAAAAATGCCTTGCATGATCAAAAACTTGAAAGACAAAGTATACTAAACAATTCCCACACTTTATAAGAATTAAAATATCAGGACAGAAATTAACGCTATTTTGAAAGTTGAACTAATGCACATGCAAATTTCCTCAGAAAATAATGCAGACATACTGATGCAGGTGGACGACATATCCAGCTCCTATGTTCTTTGTAGTTTAGTCTTTATTTTGATAATTATTATGATTTGATTTGACATCCAGCATGTCTATTAGGTAGATGAGCTGTGCAATTGCCAGCCAAGTGTTCAGTATGTGACCGAGAGACAGGCCATAAGGCTATCAGCCAAGTTTGTACTATATGTAGAATAAACCACTCAGACAGTATCAATGAACTAATTCATCATAATCTGCATTTCTCTGGTTGACGCTAATAAAATTACATGTCCATGGACGTAGGTTGTACATTTCACTTAAACATAGCTCCAATCTTGGAAATATGGGGAGCGCTTTGAGGCACCTGTAAGTGTGTCATCCATCCTTTCTTTCATTCCTTGTGTTGTAATTTTCAAGACCTTCACCGTAACATCTCGTGGTCTTACAGGTAAGATATCTGGTTATTCTTTGCTATTCACTACTATCTTATATAATGCTTTTTGCAGTCACTATTTATTAATACTTATTTCCTGTTAATCCTATATAATAATCAGATTTCTAATGTTCCCTATCGGGGAAAGTTGAATCCTATATAATAATCAGATTTCTAATGTTCCCTATCGGGGAAAGTTGACTGGGGCAAGTTAGCAATCAAGTCATCTTACTTTTTAGTGTTTTCTTTTTGTGTTTTAATGCATTTATTTTGTTTTGTGATTTTCATACTATATGATTCCCAAACTATTGCTTAAAGCTCATCAGTGAAAATACTCAAGAGTTACAGGCAATGTTTAAGTGTCTTAACAAGCTCACCCATGAAAGAAATGTTGGTATAGAAAGAAGCACTAAAGGTGACAAGAAAAATTAAAGAAACTTAAACAAGTGACTCAAATTTCAGAAAAAGGAGTTGTTAAGAAATTGAAATTTGATTCCTGTATAAAAAGGATGAAGCACCAACTTCTGACACCCATGTCATCAGCTCAAACTTCCAAAGTACAGTGCTTGTGATCCTCCATTAGAAAAATGGACAAAGTGTGGCAAATGCCAGGCATGGTGGCACGAAAACTGATCAAATTTTGAGGAATATTTGTTGGTGACTTTTGTTAAGGAAAGCTACTGATTGAGTTGTACTAATTTATTATGATGTTCTACAATGTAACCATTTATTATTCAATTGAAAATATGTAACAATGTATAAAATAATTACTGTACAGTGTTTTCTTTCTAATAATAATAATAATAATAATAATAATAATAATAATAATAATAATAATAATAATAATAATATATTCAACTTTATCAGAACTATCTTGCCCTGGTACCGGGGCAAAATGACATTTGTGCATGCCTATTTAAAAATGGAAAAATAATGTTGATAATATTAAAATAAAAATATGTCCAAATTGGTATAACACAACAAAAGGCCATTCTAGTGATGTGTGCAAAGAAAACAAAATTACCTAAAAAAAATGATTTAATTAAAAATGGTTAACTTGTCCTGGTCCCCCCTACAAGTGCTCTGCAAATGTTTGCTATATTTGCATTAAATTTTTATTGAAAAAGGAAATAAAGTGCAACATCACACTTGAAATGTTGACTGTAGCTTTTGTGAATCTACTATAACCAAGAGAAGAGTTTCAAAGTGGCTCAAGAACATGTTGAACATGATGGCTCTGGACACCCTCGCATATTAATTACTGAGGACAGTGTAGAAGTAAAGAAAATTGTTCTGGAAAATGCCTGACCACAATCAGGGAGGTTGATCAGAATTGTGACAAAACCACTTCTGGAAACTGAATCACGATAATGCTGCCACTCTCATCTCAATGCGTCTTTGTGATATTTTGGCAAAAAAATAAAACTGTTACTCAGCCATCTTATACACCAGATATGATCCCTGAAACTTCTTTTTATACCCGAGAACCATGAAAGTGATTCAGTTATGTGATGAAGTTAAAGAAATAAAAAACAGCTTTGAACAGCATTCTACCTCGAGTGTTCCAGTTCTGCTTTCACCAATCGCACAAGTGCATTAGTGTGCACATGGACAATACCCTAACTAAGGTGCTGTGACTAGAGAGTTATAGAAATTCAAAATAAAAAGAACTTCTACTATTTTGGATCTCCCCTTGTATATTACATACTTTAACATTTAATTTAACGTTACAAACCATTATATACACTACACTGAAGTTAAGACATTCCAGAGTTGAAATATCATTTACATCATTTGTATGGTATGACCGTACTATACCCATGAGTATAGGCATGTTTCTATAACCTAATTCACTCAACAGGCATTTTATGATAAAAAAAGGGGAAAAAAAAGGGCAGAATAACATTTATCAAAATATTTTATTATTCATAACTCTCATATACTATAAAGGCTTTAAGTACATTAAAATAAAATGGATATTTTCCTAACAATCCAATGTGTATCCGATTCTTATCATGGTCAATTTTGGGTGATATCAGTTTTTTATTTATATTTATGTATCTGTAATGTTCCAGAATCTGTAAAGAATTATTACAATGTTGTTTCTCAAAGCTGTTCTTGAAAGTATTTGCAACATTTTCTATCAGAGAAAGATAAAGAAAAATACTTCAATTTTCAGGTCTAAAAGAATGAGTGATTTGCTCAAATAACAGGCACAAAATTTAAGAATGTTGCCCATAGTTTCAATTTCCCTGCTAGGTGCTGCCCTGTATTTCTTCTCTGATAGTAAATATTAAACCTGCATTAAGACATTAAAAATATGCATGCACATCCATTTAAACCCCAAGGTTAACAAAGTGTTAAATCCAGAAAACACAGGGCCCCTTGATTTTACTACATCTTACTATGATTTAATGATCCATGCTAGCTTATTGCTTGCTGCACATGCACAATATAAAGCCCATAGCCAAATTCATTTCTGCAGCAAGATGTTTATGCCCACCTCGGTAGCGTAGATGGTAACATGTCTGCCTCACATTCAAGAAGTCCCGAGTTCAAATCTCGGTCAGGTTCAGTTACCTGGATAAGGTGTTTTTCCTGGGTTTTCCCTTATCCTAAAAAAAATACGAATGTCGAGTAACTCTAAGCTCCATGGCCCCTGGGTCCATTTGAGCATCATTTCACCCATTCCGTTCATAGTCCGATATGACTTAACGTTAAAGGAATAATTAAAAAAAATGTTTATCTATGCACCTAGACAATAGGTGGGGTCAGCAGATGTTTGCAAAAGCTGAAAAGTCTTATAAGACTGTCAGTCAATTCCTAATTTACTGAATGATACCAACAATTCAGAAGTATGGTGAACCCTTCTGATATAAAATTAGATACCAAACTAATCCTATTTACTTTGCTTCTTTGAATATTTATCAATGTATTAGTCCTGAGAAGCATGACACTGCTGAAGAAACAACAGCCTGACTAGTAAAATGAAATCACATTGGGGGGGGGGAATGTATATCGAATATTGATTCTATAAACCTTAAAAAAAATTTTATAATGCCAAAAGGGCATGTTTTTATTTTCTGGTAAAAAGTATCTCAGGTGAAAACAGTTTATCTATGTCACTTGAAAATTTAGCATCAAATATGGAGAAAAACTCAATTATAGGCATTAATGTCTGTACTATTATTGGAATTATAAAAGAATTATGCAATACATTATTGCTTTACACCTTACTTTAATGCTTCAAATCCAAGAATCAACTACATAATTTTACTATAATTTCATAACATAAAACCAACAAAATATCAACCATGGAGTATTGTTTCTTCAGCAATGCATATAACACACACCTTATATTATGTGCTTGCTTCTTACCTTGTAAGATGGTAGATTTTGTATGTGTACTGTCCCTTCCTATACTTTCCACCCAAAAGCGGGTGATCATCGAAGGGTTCATTCTTGAGCACTTCGATTCCATCTCCACCTCCTGTTTCATTTTTACTTGCCTCTGCTACAGAGTATAATTGTGCTACTTGGTACTGAAATGGCAACAATTGCTAGCATTAAAATCTTTCTTACTAATGTACTTAAAAATAGAAATATAAGTAAAATAATGAAATATAATACTGGGCTTCTCATTACTGAAATAAACTGAAAGGCACAAAGACATCTATGAATAGCAATATTCACGACATTAATATATAATCTGTAAGAAAGGTGACCATTAAAGTTAATTTTAAAAATTAACAGTAATGGAGTACGTTTTATGGCAGCTAGATATAGTTTGATAAAGTCCTCATTTATGAAAAATCAACGTACACTGCCATGGTCCCAAGAGATGAAGTCCAGCATGTCCCCCATATTTATCAACAATGGCTCATTTTGTGTTACATCATAACAAAAAAGGGAAATAGCTTGCAGAATGTGACATGAATTCATGAACTTATAACTAATACTGATCTGCATTATCCCAAGCTTTCAGTGTAAGAGCATGCGATGCTGGTGGGTTATTTTGATAGTCATTTTTGTGTCCAATTTTTCAACTGCACTTCACTCAGGTTTTACAGTTCACTTAATAGCCTAGTTCAACTTTCAGTGAGAATTCACTAGCTCACTGTCACTTCACTAATGTGAACTAGTTCCAATTATCACTATCATTTTAGTTTCCTTGTTATATAATGAAATGCACATGATGCTGCATTTTCTTTACGACTGGTTCATTTGGGAAGCTATATACAAAGACATCTTGAATCCCTTGCAGTAACAGCACTCACTGTTAGTTACCACAGTCATCAGAAATTTGTTTGGAGAACAGCACTTTGTGGCAAAGAAATGCACTTGCAAATTCACTTGTAGGCTTGCTTGCTTACACATAGTTCGTTAGACATAGTAACACAATTTGGGAGAATGTTCCCTTATACAGTTGTTGAAAATTTCCAGAATTTTAGAGATGGTTAAACTTACCAAAGGTTTTTTTTTTTTTCATTTAAAGGTCACTTTGCAACAACTAAGGTTATCAGCAACCACAGTAGAATTTATACATTATGGAGATAATGAAATATAAAACAAACAATACAAACAGGTTACAACTTCCAATGTTTACCTTGACAAATGCAATGCTTATCTGATGCCAAACTCATAATAACCTTGTGCCATAGTCAGTGTCAAAATTGCATAAAATGGGGTTGAAAAACTCATTGACTTACTTTTCCTCCAACTCAAATTAAAACTCAAATTAATAAGGATGACATGTATATAAGAGCGTTCAATTACAAGGTCATCAGCGTCCTAAATGAGGAGGCATTAGGTACTATCTTTACAGTGTATTAAGCTTTATCTTCCTGAAGGTATATAAAGTTGATTATTAATGATCAATAACGATATAGGTACACTTTTCATATAAATCCTAAGTTGTCATCAAAGACAAAACATTTCCTTAAATATGCTAGGCTTCTATCATGCTTTGATTATGAAGTTTAACATATAAAAGCTGAAGATCATATCAACATGGATTTATGTGTAAGTTGGACAAAATAATCTCCCAGTACTAGTGAAATAGTACAAAATTGAATCGAGAATATATTGACACATTGCTTCACTCACACTGTTTATTCACAGGACATGTTTCAAGAGCTCTTGCTCCTATCCTCAGCTGATACTCGACTAGTGCAAGTTGTAGTGGTTTCTTCCTTCTCCGTATTGTCAATAGATGGCATGATGTACTTGTCAAAGATGTCCGGTGGTGGAGTTTCAAAATTCATGACTCTATGACGATTTTTGTTAATGAAGATTTTTTCCCATACGGAAAGGTCTATGGGGTGATTAACGTATTTTATTAGAGATGTTTCCAAATTGATGTCATGTCTAGTATTCAAAAAATGAAAAGCCACTGCTGATTTTTCTGTTTCACCAATGCTTCACTGTCCCTACGCTTCTTTCAAGTTTATACTTTGACTAGTGAGAATGTTAGCAATCTCATTGATCAGGTAATATCTTAATTCTATGTTACATTTAGACAGGAGTATTCATAAGTCCGTGTCACATTTGGAAAATGTGCATTATGTATGAAAGTGTAATCAAGGCTTCGCGGGTGATCATTCAGATCCTGAAGAAAGCCATGAAGTATACAATAGCCGAAACCTCCACATTCATACACCTGACACGGCTGATCACCCGCAAAGCCTTGATTAATAACGCTCACCGTGAAAGCTTCAAGTCTTACATATGAGAGTGCAAGTCAGAATCATGCACATATGGAACCAAACTCTCCAAGTTTATGACACATGAAGCACGCATATTATGGTGATGCATTGGCTACTATAATGCACGAGATTTAACTTGGCACTTATTGCACTATCCTTGGCTAGCACAGGCGCTGGGTTTCTTTCCTTGAAATGGTCAGTCCCTTTTAAAGTGCTATTGTATTCCATAATTACCTGCTGTGGTAGGAGGATAAGCACAAGTAGGCATCAGTGGTGTTGCAAGTGCAGTATCGGTTGTTAACGTTTTGGAATCGTGAAAAATGTTTTTAGAAGTTGAAAATTTTGTGATTATTTTAAACATACTGCTGGGAATAGTGCTAGTGTCTGTGTTAGTTATAGGAGGCGTAGGAAGAAAGGGAAAAGCTATAAGTCAGATGGTAGGGAAATTATGATTAAGGTTCATACATTTCTTACAGACGAATGTGAGGCCCTAAAATGCAGTAAGCCAACTGTATGTGTATCGAGCATAATTCAAAGAACTGCTGCAGCTACAGGTGTTTCATCTTGTACTGTGAAAAGAATACTTAAAGAACAAAATGAAGTGCAAGTAAGTAGTGACTATAAAGAGACCCCTGGTAAAAAACGTCCAAATGCAAAACCTACAAAAACAGCAATAGACTTTCTGTGCCGCTACAATAAGACAATCTATTTATTCAGTCTATCGGATTGATTTTCTGCCCAGCTTGGAAGACATAAATGAAGTTCTAAAGGGAAACAAAATCGTTCAATTAAATTTATGGAGCTTGCCAGAAGTACTGCATCAAATGAAATTTAGGTTTGTAAAAAAACTCACGCGGAGGAAAGTTTCTGATGGAACAGCCAGACATCGTTGCAAAAAGATTTGCATTTCTAAGAAAATTGAAAGAGGTATGGACTTCTGTTGCTCCTCTTATTTACTTAGGTGAAACCTGGATCAATATAAATCATACAAAAAACAAAATATGGAAACGTGAAGAGGGTAATTTTGAATTTCCACTATGCATCGCAATAGGCAAAGGACAGCGTTTTCTTACATGCGGGGAATTCAACAGGTTTCATTCCCAACGCTCTTCTGAATTTTAAATCAAAATCATGCTAAGCCTATCATAAAGAAATTGATAGTGAAACATTTAACAATTGTAGTTGTTTCCCAATATTCCCTCCAACAGTGCTATAGTAATAGACAATGCATCTTCTCATTTTACTCAATCAACAAGGCTCCGATATCATCACTTAAATCAGTAATGCAATCATAGCTCCATGACAATATTGAGTTTGATCCACATTCCACCAAAGCTGTACTTTACGAATTAATAAAACTGAAAAAATACGGTCTCAAAATTTATGAAATAGTTTGCATAGCGCAAATGCACGGCCATGCTGTAATACGGCTACCTATCATTGTGATTTAAATGCTATAGAACTTACATGGGCACAGATAAAAAAAAAAAGATGTCACAAAACACAACATACTATTTAACCCTTTCACCGATATGGACGTCATATGACGTCCAAGTTAAAATGCCCCAAACCGATATGGACGTGTATAGACGTCCTGCGCATACATGCATTTAATGCTCATGTAACGCCAATCATTTTAATCTTGCTGTTTTACAATAAATTTAAATTAGTTCTATAAGGAATGTAAACGTATCCTTAAAGGTTTCTTTTTGAATTGTACACCTCCAAACCTGGATAAACACCCAAGGGCACATCTGCAGATTCACACCCAATAATATTGGTTTCCTTGCGAACTTCTTTTTCGCAACACACTACACATTTTCGAAATGGTTACAAGTTTTTTGGGTGTGGGTGGTATACTTTTAGGAAAGTGTTTTCTCTCAAGTATGAGGGATGATGGGGTGAATTTTGCTACCCCCTAGTATAAAGAGGCCTCTGAGTATTATAATACTCAATTAGGTTACGAGCTCTTTATACGCGCAAGTACAGGTAGATGAATGTCTTTTACAGCTCTGAAAATTACTAAACAACTGTGCATAGTTACATCCAGTGGTATAAAAATACTTTTTTTTACCATTTAACTCTTTTCCGTAAAGAGGGATAGCTGGTAATAGCTGATCCATATCACCCATATTTGACCCGCCATTTCCCCAAACAATGGAGTAGCTAACATGCCAGCTGTAGACCAGTACACGTCACTGCTACGTATGTCCTAAAGATCTCCTTCATAATCGTACAACAAATCTTCCAGATTTTCTACAGTAATATCAGAAGCCTGTGCACATCATACCCAAGCTAATTTATTTGCTACATTACCGGGATAAGCCATGGTTAACATTGAAATTTAACAATTTCAAATGTGCCATACATTTAGCTCTTGATAGCTACAAGAAATATCTCTGAACAAAGAGAGAGTATAAATAACTGAAATACAGAGCAAAAACTGCTGCATAAGGCTACTAGAAACCTTGGTTGAGAAACACTGTAATAACAGATGCTGACAGAGTTTTAATTCCAGTGTGTGAGTGTGTGACGCAACATATTCTCGTCATATTATCGCTTGGCATAGCATAAATAAACTAAACTTTAACCTGAGAAGTCGCTTACGTAGCTATACATACATACTATGGCTCGTATACACACAAAACAAAATGATTCACATATTAGGCGCGTTCGGCACAAAAAATGGCTTTTGCTACAGTGAAACAAAGTAGTGAAATTTCAACAATTTATTAATGTAGTCTCTACTTTATTGTTACTGTAGATTTATACTGCCTTTGATGAGTTTTAAACCAGTTTTTGTTTCGTTTAAATAACTTAATAAATACGGAAGATACGGAATTGTATTTATGATGCATTTTTACAGCATTTAACAATTTAAATGTCCTGTTCTGTTTATTGGGTATCCGTTGCCGGCCCCTGAAGGATTTAAATGGCCATCGGCGAAGCGGTTAAGTATAGTGAGGTAAAAATGTTCTTTGATAGTGCAGTAGGTAAAGTGTCCGAACAAAATTGGCGGGGAGCTTGTGAACATGTTGATAACATAGAATAGTTTTATTGGGAGAAAGATGGATTAGGGGGGTGAAATAAACCCCCATGTATATATGTATATAGTTATTTATATTTTAAAAAAAAACAATAAAAACATTTAAAACATCACATTAAACTGTTCTCGGCGGTCGTGATAAGGCCGCCAAATGGGTTTAACATAAACCTTAAAGACAATGACAACATCGCTCCAAAATTATAAACTTATGTAAATTGTAGCCTGTAAGCGGGGCCCCTTGTACCGGCACCAGGCCATATTCTTGAATAAAGATAATTGGAATTGGAAATTGGAATAGAGTTATGTTCATAATTAATTTAGAAGATGATTCAAATAGTGAATATGAGGAACATTTTGAAATATCTGACAATGAAGTCGGGGAACATGAACCAAATGCGGAGGATGAAGAAGGATCATCCGCCAATCGCACCATCGAGCGCACCAATTATCTGTGTCCACTCAAACGACCCGGAAGGCCGGGACCGTCAGAAGCCACTATTACAGATGTTCGTGAGCTGTTAATGCACAGCCTCAAAAATCGACAAATCGTGCAAGTCTAACTAGGAATGTCTCCGTTGACTGTGCAGCACATTCTACGCAAGCAACTGAACGTGAAACCATAAAAACTAGAACTCCTGCAGTCGCTCGCAGATACTGATACATAATTTACCATCGACAGGCTGCAATGGCAGATGCTTTTGGTGACAAGACTTCAGCGATGACGCAACGTTTTATTTGCTGGGGAAAATGAACCATCACAAATGTGCATTTGCGGAACCCAACATCCACATGACAGCTGAGCATGTGGGCAACACCCGAAGATCAACGTGTTCTGCGCCCTGCCAAAAAAGGTGGTTTACAGGCCCTTTTTCTTTGCCGAATCCACAGAGACTGGCATCACTTATCTGGACATGTTAGAACAATTGCTTATCCGCAACTGACTGAGCTGACTTCCTAAACCAGAACTTACCGCGGTGTTGGAAATTTAACTAAATGCTGACAATGATGTCGCATTCTTTAGGTGGCCGATCCTCAAACTTAAAACCATGCGATTTGTTTCTCTGGGGATATGTAAAGGATAAGGTGTTAATTCCATCACTGCCAGCTGACCTTAAGGACCTCCGAGATGGCATTACAGCAGCGATAGCAAGTATATATACTTGGATTCAGCTAGGAAGGCGGTCATCTGCTAGTTGCGCAGAAACTCGGAAGTTGCATGTGACAAATAGCCAATGTGCTTTATTTTAAGTGTCGGCATACAAGCAGAGCTGTTCTCTACTCGCTTCTTTAAGTTTTCTTTCGTTTGCTTGGAAATAACGGGTGAAATAAACTGTTAATGTGAACTATAATGGCAGATACAACAGTACGTAAGGTGTTGAATAGGCATGCAAAACAATTGTGTATCGTGTGCACAATTGTTTCCAAAAACAGTTGGATATAAACAGTGATGTAGCACGAGGCTCCGGCTCAGGAGAACACTGCAAGCGCGTGTGGAGTTGGGCTACGACAGTGCAACGTATTTCAAGAGAAGCAAACGAAAACATTAAAAGCAATGGGGCCCCAATATTTAAATCGCCAAGTAAACAACACAATTACAAAAAAGAAAGTCACTGTTTACTAGCACCTCAGTATGCTTGACTGCCTTCCAGAAGTGGAACGATATGGCAACGCTTCCTCCAATATCTCTGTCTCTTTCTATGCGCAAACATTAACTTCCGCCCGCCTTTGTACCTGAAACAGAGTCTATACTTGTGACATTCTGGTGCAGGTGTGGGCGGAATTGGACTATCGCCTGGATGTCTCCCATACAATCTGAGGTACACATACTGAATACTTGTAAGATATACAAAACAAACTTCTGACATATGGTCTTTCTTTCGGTATTTGATTCACAATATGTCAAGTACTTATTTCACAACAAATCTCCGAAATATAACAACTTATGAATAACCCGTATTGTAGGAGAGACTAAATGTGATATGCAACTTCAAATTCAAAATTGTGATCATTCAGACCTCATCAAAAAGTTGCCTTCTGATGGTAAGCTCATTCCAAATTCTCTTCCACAAGAAATACTCATTGAACTTCTCCACACACATGCTAAAGAGTGAAAATGAAGCAACAAACACACGTCTTGTTTGAGGCAAACTGACTAGGACATGAGAAACTAGTCCAATTGTGCTAGAACTGTATCATGATGATGATAATGATAATGATAATAATAATAAGATCCGCACAAACATTTCGCATTTACTTTTAGAACAAATGTGTGTATGTGTGTGAACATGTGCACGAGAACAGACCAAAAAAAAAATCAGTTCAGTACAAAACTCAGTATCTAAGTTCATGGCATTCGAAGAATGTAATAAACATTTTGAGAACTTCCCCAACACAAACTACCCTCTCTTTACCTACCATAAAGTAATTGAATGAGTCACCCCAGTCCAACATCTTAACATCTTGCCATTTTGCCGCCGAAACAAGCAAACAAACAAAAATGGAACATTCAAGAGCTGGACGTAAGAGCCGGAAGTATGTGCATAACTGTTGTACCCCGCTGATGCTTTCCAGACCGTTCGATCTCGGCAGATCTGCAAAATACGACTTCGACAATGTTTCACTCCTTTTCTTAATTTCGATACACTCTGTTTCTAGACATTTCTTATGATTGTCAGGATACAAAAAGGAGTGCAAATGCCAGCCCCTGGTAGTTAAGATCAGTGAATAACATAGTATTTGCAAATGAGTCGGCAAACAGAGCAGTGTAAAAGTGAGTATTGGTCTACGAGGAATGAAATCGAGAAGTTTCGAGCAGAGCAAGTTGCAGAGATATAGACAAACAGACTGATGTGCTTTATCTGAGTGTATCTGTGTAAACAAATTAAAGGGGTTGTAAGTTGGCATTGGGCTAGCGATTTAAGTGAAAATAAGGTGAATTTAATTATGATCATGTTTTGTCACAATATACCTTTCTATGACAAAATGTATATCTTGAAATTTTGAGAATAGCCTTTTAAGCACTATTTTATTCTGAATGACTAATTATGTAATTGATAAACCGTAAGATTGAGAACAACTTACTACAAAAAAAAAAAAAAAAAAAAAAAAAAAAAAAAAAAAAAAAAAAGGATCTTGTTAAAACACACAACTTGCATCAAATAAAAAGCTTGAGTTAATTTTCTGAGAAATTCTTTCTCATTGGATTCCCCCCTCCCCTTTTTTATGCTCATGCAAACTAGCAACTTCACAGCCATCAAATAGTGATTGGCTCTGAAAAGATTTTGAGTACTGCACTAGCTTACTATATGCTTCTTATCATACACACAAGGGAATTTATACATGAGTAATAGATGTTTATCAGTAATAACAGAGTATAAAAATGAAATTTTAAAAGAATAATTTGCAGAAGAGTAAGTACATAAAAGGTGTGTGAATGCAGCACATAGAATTTTTTAAAATGGGGACATATGAGCAAGTCTATAAATAGCGTAACTCAGTATTGAAAAGTTGAGAAAATATCAAATTTCATAGGTAATCAACCTGAGAAATCCAATGCCATGGCCGCGATTTGAACCACGGATCTCCCAGTTTCCGTCCGGTCGCTCTTAACCTTTGAGCTACCATGGCCAACGTGCCGTTATGACAAATTCTCCAATTGAATCGTATGTTTTCCCGGTAAACCGCGACGTTTAAAATGTTAAGAGCGGCCGGACTGAAACCGGGAGATCCCTGGTTCAAATCCCGGCCATGGCATTGAATTTTTCAGGTTGACTATCTATCCAAAACCTTTGCCTATACACAGCTAGCATGAAGGAACGATTAATTTCCATCAATTAACTCAACCAAATTTCATATTTGTACTTATCTTCCAAAGGTGCTACACAAAGATTTCAAAGAAAATTACCTCCAGCCCAAACTACATATCATACGGAAAAAGTTTCAACATTTTTGGATATTTACATCACAAATAATATGTACACCTTGAATTTTCTAGAATGGATTGTGAAGTCCATTTCATCACTTTATCTAAGCATGTAAACAATGAATTACAAGTGAGGGAACAAGCTTACTACATAAAACATGCAGATCTCTTTTTAAAAACATCATTCATTTTTGATATTTTCTGTAATATCAGCCATTTTTTGACATATCAGCTAATATTGGTTTACATTTTTCAATAATTGGTAATAAGTTTAATGTTCATTCGCTTCTTGCTTGTAACAGAAAGAGCATGGTATTTTGAAGTCAACATACAGTAACATGCTTTTAAGTGATACAACTATTTGTAGTCGGTTATTCACACATCACTTTTTTTTTTTTTTTTTTTTTTTTTTTTTTTTTTTTTTTTTTTTTTGAGGAGCTAGTTTTAGGAGTTGTTGCTTCCATTTTCAATTTTGAAGGTCTGAGCACATCAGTTGTTGCTTGCAGTTTTCTCTCTTGTGCTGAAACTATGAACTTCTTTACCAAATTATCGACTGGTGGGATTTCAAAGTTTATTACTCTGTCTTTATATTTCCATATTAAGAAGTTCTTTCACGTTGTCAGTTTGTTATTTTAATGATTTTGGATTGGGTCAAGATACCCTTTTTGTTCCAAAAGTGAAATACTAATGCTGACTTGTCTTCCTGTCTCAATTTGATGTTTCTAATCTGTTCTTTAGCCTCTTGTAGGTTTCTTTTAATTTGCCAATGTAGCATTTTTCACAATCCTTACAATTTATTTGGTATATTCCGAATCTATTGGTTGGTGGGATTTCGTTTGTTTTTTAATTTAACAGTGTTAATACTGATTATTTATAGGTGCCAAGATGTTATTTTATGCTTTAAAAATCTTTCTGAAGTTATTAAATGTTTTTGGATGGTACGTGAATCCACTAAATATGCTGTTGCTTTCTTTTTCTTTTGTGAATGTACTTGCTTTCTTAATGTTTTTCTTTAGCTTTTTTTTTTTTTTTTTTTGAGGAGCTAGTTTTAGGAGTTGTTGCTTCCATTTTCAATTTTGAAGGTCTGAGCACATCAGTTGTTGCTTGCAGTTTTCTCTCTTGTGCTGAAACTATGAACTTCTTTACCAAATTATCGACTGGTGGGATTTCAAAGTTTATTACTCTGTCTTTATATTTCCATATTAAGAAGTTCTTTCACGTTGTCAGTTTGTTATTTTAATGATTTTGGATTGGGTCAAGATACCCTTTTTGTTCCAAAAGTGAAATACTAATGCTGACTTGTCTTCCTGTCTCAATTTGATGTTTCTAATCTGTTCTTTAGCCTCTTGTAGGTTTCTTTTAATTTGCCAATGTAGCATTTTTCACAATCCTTACAATTTATTTGGTATATTCCGAATCTATTGGTTGGTGGGATTTCGTTTGTTTTTTAATTTAACAGTGTTAATACTGATTATTTATAGGTGCCAAGATGTTATTTTATGCTTTAAAAATCTTTCTGAAGTTATTAAATGTTTTTGGATGGTACGTGAATCCACTAAATATGCTGTTGCTTTCTTTTTCTTTTGTGAATGTACTTGCTTTCTTAATGTTTTTCTTTAGCTTTTTTTTTTTTTTTTTTTTTTTTAATTTTCTTAAATACTATACATAGTTTGCACCTAGTTCTTGAAATCTTGCAAATTTCTTCTGGCTTTTACAAATATAGTTTGAATAGCATTAGCATGTTCATCTATGCCTATTTACAAATGTGAAGCTGAAATATTAGATGTTCCTCTATGTCCAACTGTACATATGAAATGGAAATCTGCTCCCAATTTTTGCTTTGCCATCTAACTGCACAATGTTTTCTCACATCTTCCTTCTTTTCGTCATTTCTATTCACCAGCTTATGCCAACATGCTGAAACAGCATGCACTGTGCTGTTTATATAGTTAATACACTACACTACAGGAAAAGCAAATAACTTGCATATACACCTATTTCATTATTTAAAACAAACTGTAAACAAAAGCACATTTCTCTCATGGAAGTTGCCATTATACATTGGAGCAAACACAGGCAGTCAAAACAAGAATGAATCAACAAGTATTCGCTAAGTCTATTGCAAAGAACATAGAATAATCACACATATTCTGAACTGTTTTGTATTTTCTTAGGTGCTAAAACACTCAAGATGGGCTGACGACTATTTATATGGCATTTATGTTTGAATGTTTCTGATTAAACACTTTATATTAAATACATAGTAATAGTTTACCAACCATCTCTAGATAGCAGCACTAAGCTATGCTGCAAGATTTGAACGCAGATTTAGAGAAAAAGATGCTGAAAAACGATCAGAATTGGCAAAAACAGGACATCATGCGGGATAAGGAAGAAAGGGGGCCATGCTCCGAACATTTAAACCCTCCGCCAGACCTTTAAAAATGGCAGAAATAAAAGGCTCTTACCATAATTCAATAAAGAAAGGTTTGGGGAACATTTGTATGTATACATCTAAAAATTGTAATTTTTGAGACTTTTGGGCTATTTTTCAGTCCCAGTGTTCCTTATATTGTATAGGTAGTTAGCCATTCCTTAACAAAAGAAACTTTATATGCTCAACAGTGTGTGCATTAAACTATTTATTGAAACATTTATACAATTAAATAAAATAAAAAGGATTTCAGAAAAGGGAGTGCCATTGTTATAGAATAAGTCCAATAAATTTGATACATCAGATTTTTTTCTCAATGTACTCATAAAACACAAGAAAGCGATGGTCACTGCCTTAAGTTTTTGGCTATCTGGTAGAGCATTTGTAGTTCTTCCCTTGCTTCTTTTCCATCCATTGTAGAAGTTATATATTTGAGATAAATTCTTGCAGATCTTAAATTTTGACAAGATTTCTCAGCTTTTTGATAGTTAACTACAGTGCTTAAATATTGTCACCAATGGCATTGTTGTGCTACTGCCAGCCAGAGCTGAGCACGGGGCAGGAGAGCTGGACGCTCACCAAGAGAAAGAGACAGAGAGAAGCTCCGGAAATGTGTCTTTCTCTTGCCGCAGCAAATGTTCTGAGAAGGTCTACAGCATTTTAGAAAGAATGACTGGAGGTAGAAATACCGGCAAAGTGTCAGAAGCGCCAGTTGTGTGTTGTGCAGAGAAGCAGTTGCTAGTGGTGTGATGGTTGTATGAGTGGACGTTTGAAGTGTACCGCAGCAATTTCTTTAATTTTTTACATGCAGCGGAGCACTGAGTAGACCTTGAAGACAGCTGATTGTCAATGTCTCTTACTGCAATAAGAGTATTCTATATTTCTACAAACCAGACTTTTGATTCTACGTTAGCCTCGCAGTCACAATATATATATAATAAATTATTGGTTGCTCCTATGTCCATCATTGCTTTTCAGCTCATAATTATTTTTTGATAAATTTTAAAACAATGCAATGCACTATGGAAGAAATGTGCTGCCAGCGTGAGCACGACATGCTGATATTTCCAAGGTGCATGATCAACTGTGCTAGAAATTCTCATAAAATGTATAAAAAATAGTACTGAGCTCAAGTATAACAGTTTTAATACTTGAACAGCATATTTAGTTATTTATTGCTATGTTATAAAATGCCACTAAGCAGACTATTCCTCCAAGTCCTAATATGCATGACCACAGCCCAAATTTCTATATAACATTAAAACTTCAAAACAGTACATATGTAAACAAATTCTTTGAGTGCATATATGTGCAGCAAGCACAAAACTTCTGAATTGTGACCTGACTGCCAACACAGCTGCCAAGCCTATGAATTGTTTTAGCTTAGTCAGAGCAAAGATCATACTTTTGCTTACTCACCGCTTGCAATACATACACCCTGCATCAAAAGGAGCCACATCTGGTTGTATTTTTAAAGAACAATACACAGTGCTTATTTTATCTGTGTGATATTTATAATTCTGGCTCTTATGTTTTCAAAGTTAAGTAGTAAGGTATTGTATAGTCAGAGCTTGGAAATAATTGTAAATGTACTAGAATGGCAAATATGAAGTCTGAAGAGAGTGAATGAAATAGTAGTCACAACAAATTATGTTTCACTAGGTTGTGTCTAGAATTCTCCAGGATAAAAAAAGGCATGTGGATGAAGGAATGACATCTGACACACCTAAACACAAACATTTAACAGAAAGACAATTTCAACAAATGGAACATTTGGTCTGCAGCTCACAATTGAAGATTTCCAGCAAAACTGTTAAACTTCCTGACTTCCACTGACCACAATTTTGTATTTGTGCACTTTTTAATGTCACCCCCAATCCCTAGAAGCTTACACACCTTACTAAACCAATACTCAAAGGAAAATACAATACATTAGACAATAAAGTGACTAGAATAAAACTGGCATGTCCAATTATAAAATTTAACTTTCAGTTTAGAAATATGCTAACTGATCAGATCTAAACATTACAGGTAAGAGCGACTGGATGGAACCAGGAGATGTGTAGTTCAAATCCTGGCCATGGCATTGAATTTTTCAGTTTGACTATAATAGATACTCAGAGGCAGAGTTGTGCAAAATGAATTTGAAATAAAATACTAAGGAGAAATTATTTAGATACAAAATAATCTGCAGGTGTATAATAAGAATAATAAATATACAGGGATCAATTCTTCCCATAGGTTTTGGAGTTCTATATTTCTATTAAGGGTAAGCATCTGAAAAATGCCAAAAATCAATTTTCATCTGAACTGTTGGAAATTTTGTCATTTTGGGTTAAAGGAAATCTAGTTGAGCTTCCAAATTTCATCCTATCTTTAATAGTTTTATCAAAAAAATATTTATTGCAGTTGATTTTTGCATGTTAGTAAAACTGTCGCAATTCTTAGTTGTTTTTTTTTTAAATAATTTAAAATTTAAATTCAGGTTTCTTTATAAAATTGAGGGTATTCATTTATATATTGTGTACACTCAAGTAGTTTTTGAGAAAAAAAAAAATTGTGAATATATTAAATTTCCCCAAACTTTTGAAAATGCTGATATTTAAAATTTAATAATGCTGCTGGTACTTCTAAAACCACTAATTAACACACAGCACGTTAAAAAGTGCATATGCAACATATAACAAAATTACATATCACCTCTTCTTTAGAGTAGGAGAATATTTTCAATTCTGGCTTTACATATACAGCCATTATATCTTTTTTTTTTTTTTCATCTTTCAATTTTATTTCATATAGGAAAATGAATAGCTTATGAAATGCTGAGGGTAGCACCGGGTAAACAGGCCAGTATTACACGGGTTTATATATGAGCATAAAGTTCTGATATAACTTAATAATGTTATGAATAAGGTGCATTTGTTACTATGTCCTATATTCTGCAAAGAAATTACAGATCACATAACTGCTGTTTTTGTAGTTTCACAAGACAGGAGATAAAGCTGATATACATATAAGTTTAAATTTTACAAATGACAAACTGCAACCTAAATGATTGTTATACATATCTTTGCTAACTTATGCCTCATTACATCATAAAAAAAAAAAATGGGAAATAATGTGAACTAGTCACCTGAAACTTGTTGATTTCAATACCTACAATTATTTCTAAGATAAAAACTACTAATGAAGTTAAAAATATTACATGAAGTAGGTACAGACAAATATTTTTTGCGAAACATCAACTATATCATTGAAATGGAAGTTATAGCTTTGAAACAAATAGTGAAAGATGATCTCGAATACATCAGGATAGCAACATCGTTAAGCTACTACAGGAATTGCAGGTATTCAACTTGATAACTAAGATGAAATATTTGGTGCATGTACATTGATAGATTAACAGAATTTTTTGAGCCCAGAGGGTTCACAATAAGATAAAAGTTGCATAATTTTGGTTCTTTGCTAGGCTTATGTTTATTCAAATTATAACAGGATTTTTTTTTTCATGCTGCTTATTGGACCAAAACTGTTAATCTTATTATAAAATGGCCTTTATTTAGAAGAATATACCAAGAAAATGCTTGGCAAATTTAAAAATGTGCTCATAAAATATCTAAATCCCAGACCTCTGGCCACTGAGCTTGTTAAGCTTTGTTAAGCAGAAGACAGCATGAGGAAGTCATATTGCAGTACATGTCCGAATTACGGAAACTGATAATTCCATATAAGTCTCGCAAAGCTTTCCTAAACAATATGTTATGGAAAGTTTTTGCAAGTGGTCTTAGATCAAAAATATCCTGATTTTCTTTTTGAAGACATATGCCAGGATAAAATTTTGCAAATAACTTTGGCCATTGAAAAGGACATGTTGGGAAAATCAAGTTATTGCACACCACACCAGTAAGCACTGCTATTAATACTACACAAGAACTGCAAAAATTAATCAGGAATAACATAAAAAAGAAAAATTTCCCTTCAAAAAACATTGTAACGTTTAAAATGTGCTAAATAAAACCAACCATACAACAAAAATCTACAGTGGAAAACATTTGTTCTAGACTTGATACAAAAAGCTGTTCACAATGCATTGATCTATTTTAAAAAGACGCATAAGGGCATAAAAGAGGCAGCTGTCAAATCCACCATCTATGAAGACTTGCCACCCACTTATTCTCTCTTCATCCACAGAGTAGCCTCCTACGATAGCTAATGTTTTTCTAAAAGGCATTACAGTACCACTAGAGGTTGATAGTGGCTCTCTGGCTATAATTATAATTGTACTAGTAATTATTAGTATAAGCGCCTTCAAATGAATACCAAATTTAGGGATCAATGAACTTGTGTCTGTCTACGAAATTTAGGTACTAGTCTGATCAAAACTTGAGGAGCAGCTAATCTAAAAGTTTCATACAGAAATCGCTGTAAGGAGTTGAGCAACTATAATGCACAAGATTTAACTTGGCACTTTTTGCACTATCCTTGAAGTGGTCTGTCCCTTTTAAAACTCTATTGTATTCCCTAATTACCTGCTGTGGTAGGAGGGTAAGCACAAGCAGGCATCAGTGGTGTTGCAAGTGATGTATCGGTTAACGTGTTGGAAATGAGAAAAATATTTTTAGAAGTTGAGAATTTTGTGATTATTTCAAATATAATATTGGAAAATAATGCTAATGTCTGTGTTAGTTCTAGGGGGCGCAGGAGGAAAGTGAAAAGCTCAAGATCAGATGGTAGAGAAACTGTGATCAATGTCCATAAATTTTTTCAGACGAATGTGAGACCCCAAAATGCATAAAGCCAGCTATATCTGTATCGAGAATAATGAAATTTAGATTTGTAAAGAACTCACGTGGAAGAAAATTTCTTATAGAACGGCCACACTGTAATACGACTACCTCTGTATCATTATTCCTTAATGCTATAGAAGTTACATGGGAACATATAAAATAATGATGTACCAGAACACAACATATCATTTAAGTTTAGTGACTCAAAAGTATTCTTTAATAGTGTAGTAGGTAAAGTGTCTGAACAAATCTTGAGCTTGTGAACATGTTGAAAATATTGAACAGTTTTATTGGAAGATGGATTAATAGATGAAATTAGTGATAGGTTCTTAATTTAGAAGGCGATTCAAATAGTTAACACGAGGAACATTTTGAAATATCTGATAATGAAGGGGAACAGGGACCAAATTTGGAGGACAAAAAAAGATCATCCGCCACTGATGTGTCTGCTCTGCCTGGCTGGCCATAAAAGAGGGGTGAGTTAGAAAGAGATCGTGAGTACGGATTTCTTTCTCTTTCCATAAACCAGGGGCCAAGTTAAATCTCGTGCACTATATCAGCCATAATGGTCAAGACTGGATCAATACATTAGATATCTACGCAGAGCATAAATAAGATAAGGGCCAGTGACTCGGATATAAATTAATTACTACATAAATGGGATAGCTTGTTTTCCAATACCATTCGACCTGTAAGGATTGTATAATCTTGGCTTAAAAGAGAATGCTCAACCATTATTGAGCGAGCTAGGGTCATACACTTTGTGCAGCTTTCAGGCCCTAAAAAGAATTGCAAAGATTGGACAGGAAAGGAATTAGTAGCAGAGCATCATAGTCACAGTGGGCACTCATAGTCCAACTAATTCCTTTATTCTTTATGAGATGTTACTTTATAGATTATACCAGAAAACTTTGAATAGTGTGTTCTATCTTAAAAATAAAAGAACTAGTATGTGAATGACACCAGGAAATCTTGGTTGCTTTTAGAGTTGATGTGAGCACTTTTAGATCCTATGAATCAACTTTTTTTTTTTTAATAGGAAAATTATACTTAACAGAAACCAAGCCATCCAACATTTCTTACTTCACCAAATAACAGCTGCCAACATATAACTAATAGCCATCACTAAAGAGTAGCACAGGAATGAGTGCCCTAAGCCACAAAGCATAGCTGAAGGATGTTCTTTAGAAGTAGAGGAATGAAGCAGTTGCTGCAAAAAGTGATAAAGCATAGCCATAAAATCTGAACTAAACACCACACCATCAAGGATAATGGGAGGAAAATTATTTTCAAATAATGGGTAATATATAACAAATTCCTCTACATACCATTTTCTTTCCTAATGCACCAACTTTGAAATGCTTTGCATTAAAATTTTTTAATGTGAAGAACAAAGAAGGTAAAACATTGGTAATTTACCAGATTTCACTCCCTCAATTATGTTGCCGCTCAAAAAGACGGCACATTGTTGTTAACATTATGCCAAAATATTTCTATAAAAGTCATAAAAAGAAAGGCCAACTGGGGCCTGACATTACAGGCTCTGAAAGCAGTCACTTCAGCTCTATAACAAAAAACTAAGCTATTCTAGTGAGTTTTATTCACATTCTAATGCCCTAACAGTTTTATGATGGATCCAATCTTGGAATTTAAAGATACATGACATTTGTAACCACTACCAGTAAGTATTATAAAGAGTAATGGATGTATATTTTAGTGCTGGTGTTGCATGTGCTCAGTCTACTGTTCACTCTGGAGCAAAAGGTACAAGTATTACACATCATTTCTGCTGAATAAATACAAGGGCAAAATGAGTGTCCAAAGCTACAATATATGAATACATAAATGCTATCTTTTAAATTTTGGGAGTTTTACAGCTTGACTGAGCATTTTTAATCTTACTTAACACATTTGACAGATAAATAGTATGGTACAAAAGTAAAACCACATAGCTCAGAAGAACTTGGCAAATAATAGAAAACTATCCTTTAGTCCTATGGCATGTGATCAAATAAAGTGCTTAGGTAAGCTGTTTTAAGAGGTTAGAAAATTAACACGTTAACAATATCAAAAGACAAAGCACTAAGATTCTATATTACTTATAACACAGTGAACTAAAATTAATTAAAACTACTAAAAACAGTATTTTTCAACTAAATAATACTAAACACAGGTACAAATCAATATTCTTTCCAAAGATTCTATACCAAGGGAACAAAAAAGAGCGGAAAAAAAAGGAAATGCTCTATACAATAAATTCTTAAGGAACTTGCCACTGTGGTCTTGTAATTCTCAAGAACATGCTCCTGATTTAGTGTCCTTGTCCTACATTTTTCACATCGCATTTCACAATTTTGAAAAAGGTTAAAAGTTAAAATGTGGTAACAAATAAAACTGATTTACTTACCTCCTCGACAGTGAGAGGAAGAGTGACACGGCTGTAAGAAAAGAATAAATGAATTAAAAATACTGTCTTTCGTGTTCGGCGATACTAAAATATATGCAAAATAGCATTAAGCATAATATTACCGAAAATATATTCTTTATACAATAAAAATGTAATGCAACACGTATGACATACAATGAGGAATCTTAATTTCCTTTATTCTCATATAAAAATCCGAACCTTATACATCATTCGTTTTCCCAGGACCTCCCTATGAATGTCATGCTACCTAAGTTTAAAGAACTTTCCACAATGGTTTTGATGAGTTAAAGTTGTATTGGTAATGAACATAGCCTTATTTAATTTAAATAATTGTACACTTACTATTCCTTTATCAGCATCCTAAAACTATTTACACATGAGTTGGACAGACAACTATATCTCCGCCAGCAGAATTCCGGTATGCTTGTTCAAGGGCAGCCAATCACAAGGACGCCATTTTCGTACCTTCATATATTCTAATTGATAAACCAGATATTACTGCTGCCCTCTTTTGGTGTAAGATATTAAGCTTCTTATAGCAATTAAAACTGAATGTTCCGTGGTTCATAAAAAAATAATTATAAAATTGGGCATTATTTTTCAATTGGAGTTATATGTTGGCTACCCTTATCCGATGTCTAAGCAAATTTATGCTAATTCGACACCGCAGCATAGCAAGTGAATCAAGGAAGCGTGGAATGACGTAAGAAGAGCGTCATTAGGCAATGACGTAAAGATGCAACTGTAATGATTAATTGCTCAGATTGAATGATTAAAACCTTTGAATACAGTTGAAACCATCTTTCGGGTTAGAAATCATGTTTATTTTAAAATTTACAACTGAAGTTGCCTTTTCTATTTAAGTAGTAGTAGTAGCAGTAGCAGTAGCAGTAGTAGGAGTAGTAGTAGGAGTAGGAGTAGGAGTAGTAGTAGTAGTAGTAGTAGTAGTAGTAGTAGTAGTAGTAGTAGTAGTAGTAGTAGTAGTAGTAGTAGTAGTAGTAGTAGTAGTAGTAGTAGTAGTAGTTTTTAATTTACGTCCGCCCCAACATTAAGTTATATGGGACGGTGAATGAATTGGGTGAAATGATGCTCAATGAGTCCAGGGTACTTGGAGCTTAGAGTTACCCGACATTCGTCTTGAAGGATAAGGGAAAACCCCGGAAAAAACCTTGTCTAGGCAACTCACCCTGGCCGAGATTCGAACTCGGGACCTCTTGAACGTGAGGCAGACATGCTACCATCTACGCTACCGAGGCGGGCTAGTAGTAGTAGTAGTAGTAGTAGTAGTAGTAGTAGTAGTAGTAGTAGTAGTAGCAGCACTAGTAGTAGCAGTAGTAGTAGTAGTAGTAGCAGCAGCAGTAGTAGTAGCAGTAGTAGTAGTAGCAGCAGTAGCAGCAGTAGCAGCAGCAGCAGCAGTAGTAGTAGTAGTAGTAGTAGTAGTAGTAGTAGTAGTAGTAGTAGTAGTAGTAGTAGTAGTAGTAGTAGTAGTAGTAGCAGCAGCAGCAGCAGCAGCTATCATTGCTGGGAGTCCTTCGTTTATACCACGTTTATACATACTTATTATTCTTCAAGTTACAAAAACGCCCTAAAGTGTCCACAAGAAATACGGTAAAAATAAATTAATTTCAATTTCAATATCTAATGTAAAATGCTTTAGTTTAAGTTACTATTTGCAGTATTAATTTCTAATATTAATAAGCAACTGCAAAAGGGTAGATACATTTAGTAGCCCGAAATAATTGTTTTAAAGAAACCCATGTATTTGTTAGCTACATAAAAACAATAAAAGTCTTAAGAGCTTTAAAACTTTAAAAAGTCTTAAAAACTTTAAAAGGTCTGTTCCTTGTTCCTTACCTACCAAAGTGTTGATTATTTTCTTATCAGTCGTCGTAGTGTTATGTAGGGTAGTCTCTTGCGCTACTTAGCCAAACCAGAAATATCAGTCCTACCCTTCTGAATTTCGCACAAAAACCTCTTCGCAAGTGTCCGTGATAATCTTCAAAATCGACTCAATTAAGGATGCTCTATTCATACTTCACATTTTCTCAGCGTATATTACCCCACCAGACAAAATGGCATTCAGCAGACCTATCGCAGCAATTTACTTTCAATATTATGACATTCATACACATTTGGGGAACAAAGTAGGAAATCACCGTTCCAATAATAACCCTTATTACCTCTTAACTTGTATTGCATTGTGATTTAGAGAGCTTTGAGATGGAAAAGAGAGATCAAAATAATTTTCTTTGATCTGCAAGCGAACTATCTAAGCCGCTCTGACAGAAAGTGAATGCAACTTGCACCAACAGGGAGAAAACACACACATATATACATATAACCACAATGTAATGCAATATCATTGTCAATTTCAATGAGTTTATGAGTAAAGCACTGCTTAAAAGAGGGGTTAACGTAGTGTACCTTAGTTAAAGAGACAAAGCTAAAACTCAATGCATTTGTTATTCGTTCTTATCAGTCAATGAATTGTAGTTTAAGGTTTATTGTTTCATAACAAAGTATTTTCATTTCAAATACCAAACCTTATATTCAAGCTCAGCATTTTGCAACAATGCAGGAGGAAGATTTTCTCCCGAATCCAGACATTACATGGACGGTTTCTTCCCCTTTTTGTTGTTGTAACTTACGTTCTCCAACGCTAAGTCATATCGGACGATGAATGGAATGGGTGGAATGATGCTCAAATGAGTCCAGGGTCCATAGACCTTTGAGTTACCCAACCTATGTATTTCAGGATAAGGGAAACCTCCTGAAATAACCTTATCCAGGTAGCTCACCCTGGCCGAGATTTGAACTCGGGACCTCTTGAACGTGATGCAGACACGCTACAGTCTACGCTACCGAGGCGGGCTGTTTTATTTCTTATTCCACAGGTCTGGTATATGAATATCTGAATATACATATTTTAAAGATTGCTTCCGTATGTTATACGGAATAAACTATTTATAAGTTATTATAATCATTTTTAACCATTTATAAGAAATAAATTACTTTATTCAATATCGTTCGTCCAGGGGCTGGCCGTCATTAAGGGTTAGAGGGACTGTGCCCCACTAAATAAACACTAATCATGATTTATTATACCATGATTCTTAATGGTTACCGAAGCTTGAAACTCGCAGTGTTGTACACGACAACCACACCAGCCTTCTTGTGGCGAAGCACAACGTTGGGCCAGATTTACATCGTCACTCCCCTCCCTCTACACAGTCTGCCAGTCAGAGGTCTACACCTCCCATACTCCCATCTCTTCTTTTCCTACATATGCATTAGTCAACACCAACTCCAATACTCAGACCATAATGCAGATTCCAAGATGGCACCCGTCGAAGCCCAGCGGCTCTGGTTACGTAGAATAGAAAACTATACACAATGGACATAATATAATCCATATTACGGAGCAGCGAGGTAACTCCTAAGCATTTATCACTTTATACTTTCAACTAAAACGTGTAATAACATAAATAAAGAGCATCATGACAAATTCTAAGAGCTTATCACATTATATAGTAGCACGACCAGTACTATGCATTTTCCACCTTATACTTACAATCAAAATTTAATTTATAAGGCATGACAACTCATAAGCATTAAACACAGCAAACTTTATCTTATTGGACTCAATCATCCTATCGTCTGTAGCAAGTACTAAAGTTTCTTTTATATTGTTTACATAGTAACCTTTTTCTGGTAAGGACATAGGTACTGCTTATACTATAATATTTAAGAGAACTCACCAGATTGTCCAGTTTACTCAAATTGTCACGTTTGAAGGGGTCAAGTTCCCTCACACTGCAAGAGCCATTTAAAATTTCCCACTGGTAGGCTCATAATATTGCTTCTAGGTTATGAAATACTTTGAAACTCATTAAGTGAAGGAGCATCATTGAAGCTGGGATCTTGAATGTTATTGAAAAGAACGTAACTAATCGTCTTTAATAATGACTATCAATGGGTTAAAATCTCCTCACCACTTAGGTTCAAAACTGTCAATAACATCTTGTGCACACCAAATATTAAAATTATCTTTACTCTCTGTAAAATGTGTTGGATGCATTCTTCAGGATTTCGTCTTTTCTGATTGAGCTTTAATGTGTGATAGGATGGCTGATTCTTAAAAATCGTGGGGTAGGCATCATGTATTAATTTTGGTACTTTTCGAAGGGCACGAATTGGTTCACCATCATTTACTGGAAAGATGTCTTCCTTAACCTCAAAGCACTGTTCAAAATTATGAATACAAACTACAGTTTTGTTATTTACTTTAAAATCTTTACGATGTATGTTCCTGGTCCACTTATCCCATTACGATTTTACCTTCGGAAATTTAAATGTTGTTTGAGGTATACTACCATAATTAGATTGTAGCTGGGCACACAACAACGATGCATTTCGACAATACTTCACTGTATATATTTAGGTAAACGTTATCACTTTATGTTAAATACTCAACTATAAATTAACTCGTTAGTCACTAATTGCCACCGTAATATGAATTACATTAATTCTTCAAACACACAATCAAAGTAAACAAACACAAACTTTACTCTGTAGATATAACCACAACATAACAAGCTGGGCCACGAGCGCCGCCATTTTTCCTACAATCGATTCTCGTATTATGGTCTGAGTATTGGAGTTGGTGTTGCATTAGTACTTGGGTCCAATTCCAAGTTCAAGTCGAATACTGACAGGCTGTTAACAGCCAGAAGGTTATACGAAGTTTAGCATTCGTATGATTCTTGTTGGAGTCTTAATTTTTTGTTGGACAAAACAATGTAGCTTTAAAATGAATAGAGTAGATTATTTACTGAAAAGTCACTTTCATTCGTTAACGGTAAAAGAAAAGCTTGAATTTAAACGATTAGGTGCGCATTAACCGAATAATTTTACATTTACGCAACAAGAAGGCAAAAAACAGAGAACTTTCTGTAACAGTTTAGTAAGGAATCGTGCTTTACAGTATATTGAATTAGTTGAGTCTGAAACTCGTGAGAAAAGTAGAAGATACCAGGGTGATGATAACGTAGCTCCTACCTCAAGAAAGCAACCGAATTACTGTTCTGAAGCGAACCTAAATTCAATTGCCAAAGAATTGTGTGATACAGTGGCCAATCAAATAAAAGGACAATTCCAACAGTCTCATATATTCGATAATTTTGGAATTATTGGCCCAAAGAAACGTATTACATTCAGAGAAAATTTTCCTGCTGACTCTGTGAGAAAATTTGCATCAAATTACAATCGCATGATCTACGAAAAGTTAGAAAGTGAAATGTCAATGCTTTATCATAATGACACATTCAAAGATACCCCTTCAGTCAGTGAACTCTTAAGTTTTTCATACAACGGTACTTTGAGGAAACGTTTTCTGAAATACACATAACGCTGCAAATTTCACCAACAACTCCAGTTCTAACAGACGAAGAACAGATAAGTTTCGGTACACTGAAAATAATTAAGTCTTTCCTTAGGAGCACCATGGGCCCAGATAGGCTTAATTGCTTGGCCCTTTGTTCCATTCACAAAGCGGATATTGGTGAAGTCCCTAACTTCCACAACAGAGTAATTTAAATGTTTGCCTTCTAGAAGAATAGACGTGCTCAGCTCTTGTACATTCAAGTAATACTGCTATTTGGTGAGTTATATTTTATCTTTCATTATTAGTTACTTGATGTTTAAAAATGTATGGTGTTTTGACACGTCTCTACTATTGCAGTGTTTTTGGCAATGCAACTAAAGATGGCCTGTTTTAAAAGGTACAATCCCATTTTACTTTCATTACAAGCATCTTCATATCTGGCCTCCAAGAAAAATGCTCACGGGCCGCCACTGCGTACATCATAAGCAGTAAGATGCTTTTGTGTCCAGTACTCCCCATTACGGGTGTATCCGGCAAAAAATATTGAGGGGGTTGGGATATTTAAATGTCAAGTGTGAGGAAAATGCATGTTCTTATTTTAGATTTAATTTTTAGCACTGATAAATTTATAACTAAGGCTCGGATTTCTCAGTGCAATAAGATAGTAAAATAAGTAGTCAAGTAACTACAGAAAACTAAATAAGGAAAAAAGCACCAAATTAAACAAAAAGGAATACATGCACATAGACTATAAATAATTTCACAGATCTCGTACCTTATTGAAGGCTCTTACATACACAAGCAAAGCAAGTGAAGTTATTGCACCTAACAGTGATGAATTTGTTGTGTAGCAGGGATCCTTGTTTCCTGCGACGATTTAGAACGTTTGCTTTCCCATCGTTATCATCGTCATCATTATTATTGTTCGTTTTTAGGTACAATATACATTAGTGATCGTAATAAATTCGACTTATCGTTGTTTGAAGCAATTCCGATAGTGATTGATCATATTTTTAAAACTAAAGTCATATAAAAATTGTTTCCAGTTGAAACAAGACCGTTGCTTGATAAAAACCATCTTTCGAAGTAGAAATCTACATCAAACAAAGTTTCCTCGAAAGTGAAATTACTGCGCTTTAAAACGTCACTGTTCAATTATTTTATACTAGAAAAATAACACTTGGCTTATTTACAACCCAAAAAAAGATCCCTTACGTAAACTCATCATAAAAAAACGAAAATTTTGTCGTATTGTCTTTCCAGTATAGGCACAGAATTCAAACTACGAAGCCAAAGTAATAATTTAATGTTGTGCATGGCAAAAAAACTTCCAGGTAAAAAAATTGGGGTAAGTCCAAAACCCCTTCAAGCATGCCCATTCTCCTTATATGATCTATGAAAATCGAAGGATTCTCGTTCCGCCAATTGATGCCGTGGCACCTTACCTCCGTGGTAAGATGATAGGTGGTGATGCGAAGAGTCCTTAATTGTTGTGAACTATGAAATATAAACAGCGTAACATGGATCGATGAATCACTTTTAGTGAATACTGCAACACATAAAGTATTTGGTCTAATTATAATGGATGTAGACCATTTTATTATTGTACATTAAATATTTTTCTGTTGGATTTTTCAAATTCAGTTGTAGTTACATGGAGTAGTATAAAGGTATGAAGGGAAGTATGTTACAAAAACAAGTTTACGTTTTTTGTTAGAGTCCATTGAAATTTAAAAGTAAATTGAACAAGAACTGTATTGCATGAAGCAAATGTAACGTGAGACAATTTCATTAGCGTGCTAAGAATAGACTTAAGACGAATTTGATTATGTTTAAAAGTGTCACGCGGGATCAAGTTACAGGTTATCTATGTAAATATACATTTTAAATGTTTTCTTCTCTTTTAAATTTGTTAAAACTTTACTTTTTATCTAAGCATATTACAAGTCTATCATAAAGAAAAGGAGTGTAGTGGTGCCTCATGGCTGGCAGAGTGCCAGATTTACATTTGTAGTTTTGATTCCTCTGAATCAAATCTGACTGAGGCAGATGTTTCTACGTGCGCTTAAAAGACAGCTTCATGTCAGCAAGTTTAAGGCATGTAAAAGAAATCCTGAGGGATAAAATTCCGGCACACCGGGAGGCGCTGATATTATCCTGGTAATTAATAGCATCGTTTTCAAGCAAATTAAATGTTTTCCCTATAACTAAACATTAAAAAGCATGAGACTTAAGTACTTAGAAATTGTAAGTTGCCGTAAAATTCCAATATGTGGTCTCGAATTTGAGATCTCGTGGTCTACCAGGAAAATGCAAATCAGTTGGAGGATTTAATGTTGTACCGGCATGTAAGTCAGTGACAGAGCAGCTGCGCGTAAAGCGGAAGTGCCGTGGTTCAAATACCGGCTATGGCATTGAATTTTTCATTTCTTATGTGGTTCTGATTCTATCTTTTAGATCATTTTATGCTTTATTTCCCTAGTCAATGGGGTAATGCAGCTAAGATCAGAGAACAAAGGCATTTTCTCCATCTTAAATATTCTTATATTTTAATTTTCCGCATCTTTGTATTATTCATATTACAATTAATTTTTAGAACCCAATAATGACCTTTTTCCAGTTTGCTATGCTTCTAGAATTTGTGAGTTAATTGCAGCATTGGTTACACTGACCACTGAGTATCCGTGGTTTCAAACATCTCTTCTTCATTGGATGTGGTAGTTTGTTATTCTGTGAATAAAGTTGTTTTGTTTGAAGCAGGTTAAGTTTTAATAAGTATTGCGAATACGATAATGCTTACTAGAACTATAGTTAATTGCATTCAAATATGTGAGAAAACCAATTTAAGTGTATTTCATACAACTACACGGAACTACGCAAAGAAAATTGATTCAGGTTAGTGCTGAACATACCTTTAGAGGTTAGATTTCCCAAGGTATATTGCATTTATGTTCGAATTGTATCCCAGAAAATTTTACAAATGACCTAACGATAGCAACAACACCCTTTAGCAGTATATCTTTGGAATAATAGGAGTACCGATTAATACAATTCTTTTGAGATGTAACAGAACAATGTATTTGCCAAACCATTTAATTTACGTACGTCCTCCAACAGACTATGAATAAATGTTGCTCAAATGAATGCAGGGTCCATGGAGCTTATAGTTATCTAACATTCATCTTTTCAAAAGGTTTTCCGGGAAAAAACTTTATTCAGATAACTCTCACGAGATTCGAACTCGATACCTCTTGAACCTGAGGCAGACACGTTATTACCTCCCTTTGCGAGCATATTGCCAGTTTATGTCGGTGTACGAGGTTTTCCATACAAAAGCTAATAACTAGCTAATAGTTTACTTTCATGAAGGCCAGCTTGAAGACGCGATAAAGGAGGCACACAATATGTCAACCATTATATCCTTGTTTTTAAAATACAAATAAACTTGAGAATGGCACTCGGCTCACTGATTGCAAACTTCCCTTAATATTCAGTGTCCTCTAGACCTATTTTCATTCTTATTTAGATAATAAAAACAGCTATTCCGTTAATGAGGTAATTCATCATTACATTGCAAAACCTATTTGTACCAATAACAATAATCTTTAGAAAATATTCAAATCGTTTTTATAATTAATTTAAAAAATTTTGACCTTAGGAAAGATTGATAAGTAAAACATCTTCCATAGCAGATATTTTTAAATACTTTTGTTTGCCAGTTTTGGGCTTTTAAACACCAATATAGCCAAACTCTTTCTGAAAAATGATTTATAAGGGAATCATTCCCAAACCAATTGCCAAATAAGCTGCAATTTTGTATGCTGCTTATTGTTACAGTTATATATGATTAAAAAAAGTTATAAATCCAATAAAAATGTCTACATTTCAAAATTCATCATTTGATCCCATAACTAGTGACATAAAGCAACCTGCTTATTTTAAGAAGGCTATTAAATAAACAGGGCCATATTAAAAGGGGAATCAAAAAAACTATATAAAGTAATACTCAGCTTATGTTTATACTTTTATCATGCTACATGTTTAACAAAAGAGTTGGATTACTTTTAAATTTTGTATACTGAAAATAAAATATTGTAATAAATTGAATTTTTACAGGAGAGCTGAATGAAAAATTTATGTTTGGCCATTTGTATTGCACCTTCTTAATTAGGTAGCTTCATATACTTCTTGCCTCTGTAGAGCCACATTCAAGAGGTCTAAAGTTCAAATCTTGGTTAAGGTGAGTTATCTAGATAAGGCTTTTTTTTTTTTCCCCCTATCCTGAAAGTTGAGTGTCTGGTAATTCTAAGCTCTGTGAACCCTGGGTCTATTAGAGCTTCATTTCATTCATTGTCCAATAGGACTTACCATTGGGAGAGGTTAATTATAACAGCAAAAATCAAATACTTATATTTTAAAGTATCTATAGTACACAACTATAACTCAAATGGCAGGGTCTTCTGTAGGAATTGAAGGTTTAGGTGGAAATTAAGAATGAATTATTTATTTCTTGCATTTACTAGTTTTACATTGTTTTACTATTCTCAAAATACTTGTTATTTTAGGATACATACATCTTTTGTTAAATGCTGTGAATCCTACTTCAACCTTTTAACTATGAATTTTATTAAAAGTGAACATTAAAATTTGGTTTTCCTGAGAAAGCCAATTTTAGTGCCCCCATTTCTTTGTTTTCTATAAATTAATTCTTACTTTGCATTAGTCAGTTTGCTCTACTATTTCTGTCTTGCTTTCTTTACAATTGTGCTAAATTGGAAGGTTCCAAAAATTCCTTGCTATTCATTCCAACAATTTTTAAATGCCAAAATTTCTGACTGGAAATTCTTGCATTTGTTTCATGCTTGCTCTTCATAGTATAGTTTCTAGATAATCTTATATACAGTGAAGATCTTTATATTTTCACAAACTTGACATCTTTTGTCTCTTAGTTCACATAACCACGTATCTACTCTGCCCAATTCAAATTATTGCCATCCCTTTTATTGCAAACATCCACATATTTTTGCTGCCCCCATCTTTTCTCAATCTTCCTTTAATATTTGAGAGTTCTTTTATCTTTCTATTCCAGACCATCTGATATCATATATTCTCAATCCTTAATTTCACTTTATTCATAATCTTGGTGTATTACAAATTAAGGATAAAGGCAGCAACTCTGATCACACAATGTCATTACTTTAACAGAACATTTAGTTTACTGCAACTTGAATGAGAACAAAGAACAATGAAATTACTTTCAGTAAAATATTTGTTTAAAGGGAAACATTTTTTATACTGGATGGCTTGAGAACCAACTTAACTTCATTTATCCACTTCTCAGAAGAGGCATTTCCTGATTTCAGCTATTTTTAAAATGTACAGCTACTCAATTGCTACCAACCACTGTCAAACAAATCATTTACTGTATCTTTATTGAAGATTCTAAGCTGCAAAGTATAGCAGAGGCATTGAGGGTTCTAAGCCACAAAGTATAACTGAAGAAAGTTTTTTTTATGAGTAAAGCAATGACGGAACATGACCTTAGGATCAGTGTGGCTAACCCCAATGATATGCAGAAAGCCAGTGATTTTCATTTAGGTTGGCAGCTCACATTGCACATCATTAATAGTAGGAAAATGTAGTCATTTTACAATTTGCTATCAGTTTGCTATAAAAGGGGAGAGTGGGTGGCTTCCAGGCTCAAAAAGAGATATCTACTTCACACAACACTCCTAAGGCAACTAGGCGCTCCTCTTTCAGTTTTATCAAACTTTTTCTCAAGCTGTCTAATATTAAAAAATAGCTTGAAGCAGAAATTATTTGCTCTTTTCAGGTAGTAATGTGTTTTCTAAATTGGTTTCTTTTTCAGTCAGTGGTATTGCTTCATTAGGAAAGAAAAAAGGAAAACTTGGAAAACTAGGACCAGTGATGGAGAAAAAGATAATGCCTGTTGAAACCGACCCAAATAAGCTTGTCAACTATGTATGTGGAACTAACTTATACAAAGAAGGAGAAGATGTAAAAATAAAACCTGACAGTGAATACCCAGATTGGCTTTGGTCATTACATACAGGTATTTTAATAAACATTTTTTGCTCAAAATCATTAAACTAAGCTATCCATTTATTTAGAAGCTATGGAATTTTGAGGTCAGTTTGACTACAGCTATTCTCTTTATAGTTCTAAACGTATAAAGGAACTGTTTATGTAAATCTTTTTATCTCCATTAACTTGAAATAGAATGAAGTTTTGCAAAAATAGTTTATACACACTGTACAAAAATAAACAGCTATAATGTGGGAGGGGGGGGAAGTACACTTTGTTTTATAAATTGCTCCTATAAAAGGTATAAAAAGGTAACTAAATCAACAGCTTAAATAAGTTTCTTTTCAACAGGTCCTGCACCAACTCTTGAAGAATTAGATCCTGAGAGCAAAGAATACTGGATTAAAGTGAGAACTATGGCTATGAGAAGAAATAACAGATTAGCAAAAGGGAAAAAATTTTAATTTAGTTATGTATTTATATGTTTAGTTCTATTATGTTCAGAAATAAATTATGAAATCTTAGTATCTATTTTTTCATTTACTTATGATAAACCTACGTACGAATAACCAAGAAATATTGTCAGAGTTACTTAGAAGCCACACTTTTTTTTTCAGTACTTATTATCAGCACTGTAGCTGATGAATCCTATGTAACTGTCAAGTGCTGGTTTATAACTGCATTCAAGTAATATCAAGGTTGAATAGTAATTTACGATACAAATATTGGAACATATACCTATATTACAATGAGCTTCAATGATTGACAAACAAGATTGCAGGCCGAGTATAACAACCACTCATGTACTGTAATATGTAATTACTAGGGCTGCGACATCCGGGCGGGAACGTGTGGATATCGTATAGAATAGGCAGGGTCAGATTACAGCAATAAGGGTTAAAGGCCACTGACGCAGCATGGTGGCGTCCAAATGGCTATACAGCTGGCAGGGTATGGTATTGCAGATTTTTATTTATATAGTACAGTTATAGATTTTGTACTAACCTATTAACTGAAGCATCTTTATTAAATAATTAATGCAAATGTTAATTTACAGTTACCATATGGATTAATTGCTATGTCTATTTGTCCATTGTTACATCCATTGAAACCCATGTCGCGGTTATTTAGGTTCATTCTTATACCATCAATGCCCTTATCACAACATTTTTTTACATAGTAATTATGTAAAGTAGGATGTGGAATTGGTTTGTCAGTGTACTTTTCTAAAAATGCAAGCAACTTTGTATCCTGTAGTTTATGTAAAGGAATATTGGCAGAAATAAATGCTGCACATAGCTCATTAAATGTTTGATTTGATGTAAGTACATCTTGTAATAGCGATGAATTCTCACATTTTGCAACACAATGCTTATGTGTTGCTGTACTGACATGTCGTAGCACATTACTCGGTTTACTATGAGCAATTGTTTTATTGCAAGGATTACTATAAAGGTATTCATGAAAAACAAAGAAAACATGTTCCCCATAGTCAAATATATACATTTGTACACCTTGGACGTTCGTAGCCTTTCCTTTGGCATTGTGTTTGCGTGAACTCTGTGTGTCGATTACTGTGACTCAACGTATGGTGTACCCAACCCTCCCATTGAAATCAGTCCACTACCGGGTACCTCCCAACAAACGCAACCGCTCCACTGTCGCTGCCCTAGTAATTACAATATGTAAATTGTACAACGTTTTGAGTTATCTAATATGAATTTTTTTTATCTATTTTGGTAAATTATATTTTTATTTCAGATGTATTAGGAATCACTGGAACAGTTGACTACATTGGTACATAGTTGATGTGTGGGGCATCTATGGTCTGATGATTTGTTTCTTTGCTGGATGATATTCAGACTCTAAAGAGACAGGGAGGATGGAAGTTGTCTTATATGTCAGGGGTAGGTGGAAACATTGGTTGAAAGAAAGGAAAATTTACATTGTGGAACGTACTGGGAGTTCCATGATTACACAGTCCTCTGTAGCGTCAAGTGGCAAAATTAATATTTCAAATTGCAAAAACATTGTTACTTCATTCCATTGTGTAAGGACTATGATAGAATGAAGCACAAAATTATATTAACATTGTTACTGTTTATAATAAAATCATTATGTATTGTTCGCAATATGCAACCAATTTCATCATAAGAGTTACATTATGAAAATCGTTATGTAGTAGAAGCTTCATTACACAACTAGATGCATAATGAGGTACCATTGAAAAACTGGTTAGGCAATGGATAGGTGTACGTTTCTTTTGTTAGTGTTATAAAATCCATATTATGTAACTAAAGAGTTAAAATAGTGTAAAATGGATTTTGCACCTTAGAGAAAAGCTCATAATCAGAACTCCTCTGAACAAGGTCTAGGTGAGAGAATGCTTCCCAGTTGTAACTGATCAACACATTTGCAGTCTGTTTTGTTTTATCACAGAAATGCAACAACTTTAAAATGCTTTGTGAGAATATGATGTACTAGTGATTTGAATACTCCACATTCACACACTCTGTATTGGTTGTCCTCTTCCAAAACAGTAATTTTCAGCTGATCAGTCTTCTGTAATCAGGGCTGCCAACATAATTGTTCCCCTTCCCCTTGATAATTCATGTCAGTAACCCCAGTAGTCTCAAATCCCACTATGTGTACAATGACATTCATTATCAAGATCTTCCTGTCTTCCTTAAACCCTGTTTCTTCTCAGATTTCTCTACATGTAAGCACTTCTAATTGTTTATGTAATGTTTGGAGGAATTTAATAACAGGGATATCCTAATTATTTCATAAAACTATTTGTAGTCAGTTTTGTTACCCTTTTGAGCTGAAAATGGAAGCAACTGCAGTTGAATTGGAACAACATGCACTTATACAATTAAGTGCTAGAAGCATACATTTGTAAAGTATAATTACCATAGAAATTAGTTGTACTTTTACACTATCTGTGTGTAAGACTAGATTTAGAAAGATAGAATCAGACTGAAAAATTCAATGCCATAGCTTAAGTTTGAATTACAGATCTCCCAGTCTCCATCCAGTTGCTCTTAACCATTGAGCTACCATGGCAATATGCCAGCATGATATTTAATCCTCCAACTGATTCATGTTTACGATAAACCACTAGGAGACCTCATATACACATAAGATGCGCTGTAAATACTTTAAATCTGGGGCTTCACTGTTTAGACCACTAGCATAATAATGAATATGAATGATATAACCATAAGGACTGTTTTAATGTGGCACAGAAACTCTTTATGAACAATTTAATATGCTGGCATGTTGCCCCATGGTAGCTTTGGCATTAATTTTTTCAGTCTGACTTTGCCTATCCAAATCTTGTTGTGCACACGGCTAGTGTGGAAGAACATTAATTTCCATCAATTAAGACAGTAAAGGTGTTTTTTTTTTATCACTGCAGCTATATTCAGTGCTATTTAATGAAACATAGAGACTAATTAATGATAAATTTGTAAAAAAGAAGCAGCAATAAATATTCTATTACATGGATATAAGAAATAATCAGGAATGATATAACACATGCTTTTAAACAATCCAAAAACAACATAATGGTCACTCTTGTAAAGCATTCATATCATATGTAGTTTTAAAACATTACATTATGTTGTACATTCCTGTTCAGGATTCATTTATTTGATTTGCTTGATTACATTTGAGAGCAGCAGTAATAACAAATGGAGCAGTGCAGTATTGCATATCCTTCACAATCAATTTGAAGGGGAAATTGGTGTTTGAACATGGAATGAGAAACCCTTACTTTACAACTGCACTACAGACTTACATATTTCAGCAGCACAACAAATCCTACATATATTATTGATGTAGTATCAGTACTGGCTCAAATTTATTGCGCAGAATTGTGGTCTGGCACTATAAGTGTCCATCTCAAATTGTTCTCCAACACGCCTCGTAAAAGCTTTAAATTTTTTTAGTTAATTCTGAAATACCCTGAATATATAAATTATAGAGTATGACGTATAAATGTTTATAAGGTGCTTAAATAATGCTGACTGATGTGAGGATACATTGTAATCTTCGCGAATGCACTGCTAAACCAGTGTACCTTTTATAACAGCATTTTATAAAGTAATCTTTTCTTCTTTTTTTCTTCAATCCCTGAAACCACTATACAAATCTTCTATTACTGTCACTCTGATGTTTTGAATCTCCTTTCTAATTACCTATTAGCCCATTAATCCATTCACATCATATTTAAGTACCCTACTAGTTGCTGAGAAATTAGATTTAAACACTGTACCAGTGGTGCTGTGAGCATGATAATTTTAAAATAATCATATAAAATCAACTAGTAAAGACACACATGTGCAATTTGGAATGCATATTGATAAAAAACTGAACTCTCCATTGTTTAAATATGTTTTTAGACCGACTGGCACATTCCCTGGCCATCTGTCGAGCAAAATTTCAATTTGCATTTGACTAATTTACAGGAAAATCTTTCATCACTCATATCACTATGAAGGATTGCTTGGGGTTCTTCAGAATCTGAAATCACTTAGTTCATTACCACTGTAGAAAACTATCAAAAAGCTTTTGTAAACCCTTCTCATCATTAAAACGCACTGCTGTCTTCACCACGTTGCTTACTGAGATACACAACACTGTGCGAAACAGAGAAACATTTTTAGCAGGAAAACACCTTGTGAAATGCATGAAAAAAATATATATCAAGACGATAGATTGAGTCAACATGAAAAATTCAATGCCATGGCCAGAATTTGAACCATGGCATTGAATTTTTGTTGACTCAATCTATCAAAAACCTTAGGCTAGTTTGAGGAAATTATTAATTTCCATCAATTAACTAAAATATATCAAGACGTCTTGGTATGTAGATTGCCTTAGAATAAACTTTAGAGCATCTATTGCCTGCAATTTGAGCATTGTGCATTTATGTGCAAGTTGAGCTCATCATTCGATGTAAATCTGTTAATTTCTTGTATGTTCTGTTTTGCTTAATTTTCACCATTCTCCTTCCAACTCTTCTCTTTCAGCCAGCGTTTCTTCTAAGTCTGGCTTATACAGTAAGTAAACCAACAAGAATTTTTAATGTGTTAGATCAATTCCCCTTGTATGAAATAATAATTATTCTTTCACACTGGAACCACAGCATGGTATTCACTCACTGGCCATGCCAGCTCAGAACATGCCAAAACAGCTATGATATTGCCGCAATGCCTCCCATTCTCATAGTTACAGTTGCGATGATGATAATAAGTGTATACCTTATCATATGAAATGGAAATATTGTCCTTTTCCGTTCATATATTTCTGGCATCTTCTCAGAAAATTTTTACTCTTGTACGAGTTCAATATCTGAAATTCAATAAATTTCTCGCCTTATCTTTTCCTTTAGTTCTTACAAGTTATGGGACTTTGTTGCATACACCTTATTTTTCATATTTTCATTACCATGAGGTGTATTTTATAACTGAATTTTGCAAAATCATAAAATAAGTAATCAACATTTAATACTTTTCTCTGACAAACCATTGTTCCATTTATACGTTATGTTTTGTGTAAAATACGAGACTGAATAGAGAGAAAGCTGCATATGGAATAATAAAACACAGAAAAAGTATACCCAGAGAGATTCAGGAATATCATACTATATCACACTTGGCTGACTTTTCCAACAAGACTTTGCTACCATGCATATAACTGCCAAGTTATTTAATTCATAACATTTTTCAAGATAAGGTGCTTAGTAAAGAACTATGGACTTATATTTTCTGACTTAATTTTATTATTTTATCTAAGGGAGAACTTGCAAAAGAAGCTGTGTATAACAAATCCCCATACATTACAAGTGTTAAAAAAAAAAACAGCAGGCGAGAAAGTCGCTCAGTTTCAGATACCGAAACCTCAAGTACGAGCAGAAATTGCCCAAGAAAATGCTACAAATATGTGGATAAGGAAGGACATTTCCCACATCTCATAAGTTATGTGCTAATGATCATAACTATCATTATGAGAATGAGAGGTGGTTGTGGGTATATTATATCTCTTTGCCAGTGGACCACATTGAGACGACCAACTACTAGCAGCAGCATAGTACAAGAGAAAATCACTTTACTTTGTTTTATCTACAATTTCAAGATGAGCTTGTTTAATGTGAGCTTTCTAAGTGAGGCAGTTATTGAATAGTACACAAGATATTTAATTTTGTCATTGTGTTTCAATATTACAAAGGAGTTACTGTGGCATTGTCTTTGCTTTCCGGTATAATAGGGGCAATCTTTATATTTTGCAGTCAGACAGCATCTTCTTAGCTTTTGAACTGAAGGTATATATTGTGATTTCCAGGGCATTTTACCTATTGCGAAGGAAACTGGAGATATTTTTTGTATATCCATAGTTTTGGCAGTTGATTTACTGGGTATGGTTATAGATTTGCACCAAAATATGTATCATAGTTTTAATAATAATCAGAATCAGCAGAATTCTTGCCAAATACAACATCAGGATCATCCACAAGCCACCTCCGAAGATTACACATCTGTTGAGACCAGTGAAAGGCAAACTGGATTTCCAAGTTCCGGGAGTGCACCGCATTCCCTGTAAATGTGAGACACTGTATATAGGACAAACAGGAAGGACCATCGCTACCAGAATAAATGAACATGAACAAAGCATTCGTTTAATGCAACCTGAGAAGTCTGGGCTGGCAGAGCATTGTTTTGATAACAACCATAGAGCCAACTTTTGGGAGATGACCATCTTGGCAAAATGCAACAGTTACTGGGAGCAGAGAATTAAGGAGGCTTTGGCCATTTCCTCTGAGAGGAGCACGCTTAATCGTGATGCTGGATTTCAGATCAGCTCCTCTTGGAAACCGGCCTTAAAAATGGAAATCCGTTAACAACTACTTGATAATCAAGTACTTACATTTCTTTGACCTAATTAATTTTCTGTACTCAGCCATCTCCTGACCTGGCGAATTTTGAGAGTGTTTAGCCTTTGTTTATATTTGTATTATTTCCAGTGATTCATTTGTGGTTATAACATTTAATAGTCCGCCTTGGTAGCGTAGATGGTAGCATGTCTGCCTCACGTTCAAGAGGTCCCGAGTTCAAATCTCGGCCAGGGTGAGTTACCTGGATAAGGTTTTTTCCGGGGTATTCCCTTATCCTAAAAAGCCTGGGTGCATTTGAGCATCAATTCACCCATTCCATTCATCATCCAATATGACTTAAAAAGTTAAAGGTCATAAATTACAACAACAAAAAATTTAATAAATATCCTGACGGGAGAGATGCACACTCCCGAAATGTCGATTTCCAACCAACTTTTCACCTGGCTTGCTTCCCGAGAACAACTTGAGCAAACAATTAGTAGATTATCGAAAGCAAAATGTTATACGTAAGCCCTCTGAATGTGTAATATTACATTACAAGGTGCTTCCAAAGTACACTTGAGTTATTTTACTAATAATTCAGTATCTGAATTTGTTTCATAGTTGATATCTACATCAGCAAATTCTGAATGTCGGACTTGATGCTGATATCTTCTGTGATCTCGCTGGAGTCCTCTGTTAATCAGTTGATAAAACATGTTCAGGCAATTAATTGTTAGTGAAGCAACTACAGTGTAAATTCAATCTACATTGTAATTTAGTATTATATAGGTACAATGATTGGTGCATAAGTTACGGTAATTAATTATTTCTTGTAACAAACTGTTTTCTAAGCAAATAAGGTATGTATTGTGGAGAAGACAGGCAGTCCTATTGCCATTGACATCAGATGGTGCTCACATGGCCTGTATGAGCCAAGAGCAATATAGAATGTCCAAAAACTGCCGTGCCTGATGAATATAATCCAAGTTGAGCAAGACTTATAAATCAAAACAACCATCATGAGAAAACTATCAGAGAATGTCACAGGGAATTGGTGAAAGCTATGGACAATAGTGCCTTGCCATGCTGTAGAGGAATAAGAGAATTTCAGCAAAAGCATGTAGCAACCAATGATCAGCAATGCATGGAAGAATCTGTGAGCAAGTACATACTGTAACCAAACACCTACTGAAGATGACAAATGATGGATTACTACTAGAAATCGCGGATGCAAGTGGTTTCAGGAAATATGCCATTCACAGGATTTTGTGGCAAGATCTGCACCACAAAGAACTGCATCAAAGTGAATAGTACATGCACTACAAGTAATGGAGGGTCACAGGAAGATGATACGCAATATGCTCAGATCACCTAACAAAATGGCAGCAAGTTGTAGATCACTTCCTTTAATGAATAATCCATTCATTGAATTTTGGATCAGATCATATGAACCAGAACTCAAACGTCAGTCTACATAATGGTGACGTGCCAGATGATTCAGGAGACTGAAGTTCCGTCAGAAAACTTCTACCATGTGCAACATGTGTTCAAGCAACTGGGTAGCAAACAGAGGATCTGTCACTTCGTCCATTACTAGGAATATTTTGAGCTGAAAATCACATGTCAGGCATGTCATTCTAGCCATATTTAAAAATTATATGTGTTAACTTATCAACTTTTCATTTATCCTATTTGTGATTATGTGGTCTTTGTGAGTAATGCAAATCTCAAGTCGGAACATAGCTTGCCCTGCTGGTATCACATAATTTAATTATGAATTTGTCGACAAAATGGTTTGTAATATTCTCTAGCTGCATTTAACCTTGATTAACATGCATAATACTTACAACAAACTATACATTTAACATCATTAGTATCTTTCCCAATACTATTAAATTTTAGATGAGTCGCATTTTTTACACATCTGCTTCACTTTCGTACCTATTTTGAGGACATGTTTCGCAAATCTTCGTTTGCATCTACGGCTCTTGTGCGACTGACGTTAGATCCAGCGGTGTGGGTAATTCTGGGGTTGTTGCTGCCATCTGTTGATTTAGTGATGAACTGAAATGTGGGATTCTCTTCTAGCGGGATTTCAAAGTTCATTAGTTGGTTTTTATGTTTTTCTATGTATATCCTCTCCCATATGACGAGTTCACTATGTTTTTGTACGTATTTTAGTAATTCTGTGCTATCTTCAATTTCATGATTTTCAGACCAGAAATGAGCTGCTATTGCGGACTTATCAATATTTTTGTATCTTAAGTGCCTGAAGTGTTCTTTCTTTCTAGTGCCTATGTTCCTTTTTGTCCTTCCTATGTAAATTTTTTCACAGTCTTTACACTTAATTTTGTAAATGCCTGACTTTTCCTCTGGTTTTATCTTATCAGTATTATTACTGTGAAGTAGGTTTTTAATGTTGTAATTGTTTTTTGGTGCCAAGGTTATATTGTATTTCTTGAATATTTTTTGGAACTTTTTTGTGGCCCAGGGGTGGTAAGTAAATTTAGCAAATCTAGTTTCTTGTTTTATTGGTGTGAGAGCTGTGATCTGTTTTAATTTCTTTTGAAGTTTGAATAATTTTAGTTTTTTATCTACAAGGTTTTTTCCATATCCATTTTTAATTGCAGTTTTTAAGATTTGATGGTATTCGTTTTGATATTCTTGCTGGCTGAGAGGTAGATTTACTAATCTGTGTGTCAGACTGTTGATGGTTGCATGTTTGTGTGGAATTGGGTTGAAACTATTTGCTTTGATGTAATTATCTGTGTGTGTTGCTTTTCTATGAATGCCAAATTCTAGTTTTTCATTGCCTTTTTTGATTTTAAGGTCTAAAAAAGGTAGAGTACAGTCCTCTTCAGTTTCTACTGTGAATTGTATGCTGGGTTCTTGCAGGTTGAGTAGTTTCAAAGCATCATCTATTAGTTTGTAGGGCACTATTGCAAAGATGTCGTCTACGTATCTGTACCATGTTTTAAATATATGAGGGAAGGCTTTAGTAATATGTGTTTCGAAAAAGCTCATGTATAGATTGGCCAAAAATGGTGATAGCGGGCTTCCCATAGCTAGTCCTGAAATTTGTTTGTAATATTTTCCATCGAAGACAAAATAATTTTGATGTATACATAATTCAGTCATTGCCACATATTCTTCTATTGCATTGTGGCAATGACTGAATTATGTATACATCAAAATTATTTTGTCTTCGATGGAAAATATTACAAACAAATTTCAGGACTAGCTATGGGAAGCCCGCTATCACCATTTTTGGCCAATCTATACATGAGCTTTTTCGAAACACATATTACTAAAGCCTTCCCTCATATGTTTAAAACATGGTACAGATACGTAGACGACATCTTTGCAATAGTGCCCTACAAACTAATAGATGATGCTTTGAAACTACTCAACCTGCAAGAACCCAGCATACAATTCACAGTAGAAACTGAAGAGGACTGTACTCTACCTTTTTTAGACCTTAAAATCAAAAAAGGCAATGAAAAACTAGAATTTGGCATTCATAGAAAAGCAACACACACAGATAATTACATCAAAGCAAATAGTTTCAACCCAATTCCACACAAACATGCAACCATCAACAGTCTGACACACAGATTAGTAAATCTACCTCTCAGCCAGCAAGAATATCAAAACGAATACCATCAAATCTTAAAAACTGCAATTAAAAATGGATATGGAAAAAACCTTGTAGATAAAAAACTAAAATTATTCAAACTTCAAAAGAAATTAAAACAGATCACAGCTCTCACACCAATAAAACAAGAAACTAGATTTGCTAAATTTACTTACCACCCCTGGGCCACAAAAAAGTTCCAAAAAATATTCAAGAAATACAATATAACATTGGCACCAAAAAACAATTACAACATTAAAAACCTACTTCACAGTAATAATACTGATAAGATAAAACCAGAGGAAAAGTCAGGCATTTACAAAATTAAGTGTAAAGACTGTGAAAAAATTTACATAGGAAGGACAAAAAGGAACATAGGCACTAGAAAGAAAGAACACTTCAGGCACTTAAGATACAAAAATATTGATAAGTCCGCAATAGCAGCTCATTTCTGGTCTGAAAATCATGAAATTGAAGATAGCACAGAATTACTAAAATACGTACAAAAACATAGTGAACTCGTCATATGGGAGAGGATATACATAGAAAAACATAAAAACCAACTAATGAACTTTGAAATCCTGCTAGAAGAGAATCCCACATTTCAGTTCATCACTAAATCAACAGATGGCAGCAACAACCCCAGAATTACCCACACCGCTGGATCTAACGTCAGTCGCACAAGAGCCGTAGATGCAAACGAAGATTTGCGAAACATGTCCTCAAAATAGGTACGAAAGTGAAGCAGATGTGTAAAAAATGCGACTCATCTAAAATTTAATAATTTTTCGCTTCACTGTGGTGTTCCAATACAGTTGAATCTCGATATATTTCCCAATACTGTTTTACAAGTGAGTGAGTGTGTGCTGTTTTAGGGCCCGTCGACAACTAGGTCATTTGGGCCCTCTGTTTTACAATTTTATTTCATTTTACAGTGTTTTAGTGGTACCAGTCCTTTTGAATTTTCTGAACATTCACAACACAAGAATGATGCTGAATTAACTTACGAGGCATATTTTCACCTAGTAACTGGAGCTGTCAAATACCCTAGCTCTACAAATTTTAACAAATAATGCAAGACTTGATCTTGACATTGAAGAAGCAGCCATCACACAATACAAAAAATTAATCAGACTACCTTACAATGACTGAGAAAGAAGAAAGTCGTAAGTAAACTTAAAAACTCGTTTTCTTACCAAAGTCAAAGAAATCAAACAAAAACTAAAACTTCCTTACGTAAAAGAAAATCTACAAACAAGTATGAACTCTTTAGAACTACTTGACATTGAACACTATCTACACTTAGCTGAAGAAATTACAAAATTTTAAAACTCTTTGTGTGTCCTGAAACAAATGACACTAGAAATATTAAATTTAAGATGTCTTGCCAATGAATGGCTACATCTTTACACTGACGGCTCCAGCTTATCAAATAATGGTGGTACTGGCATTGATACAATATGACCACTCTTCTCTTTCTACAAAAGATTAAGTTTAAATTCTACATATTGTGACGGAGGAATTTCAGTAATCCTTAAGAGCTTACAAAATGTTCTTTATCATAAAAATGAATTTGAAAAAGTTGTATTATTATCCGGTTCCAAGCAGCCACAATATCCATAACATCTGATATAACACCTAAAAAACTAAATATTGCAAAATGTTGCAAAATTATAAAGCAATTAATTTAAATAAGAGTAATACTTCAATATATACCAGTACACTGTGGAATTCATGGTAATGAAACAGCTGATTTTCAAGACAAAAAAGACCGTAAAATTATGTCAAACCCATTTGAGCCATTAAGTTATTACTCTTATCAAGAGAACAATTATATCAACATATAATCAAAGAATTAAAGATTATATTACCAACAAAAGAAAAAATATAGGAAAATTTATTTAACAGCACAACAAGAATCAGTATACTACCGAGAAAATCCTCTAGCAATTTGTAGATTTCTAAAAGGCCATGACTGTCTCAATAGACATTTATTCAGGATTGGTATAGTGAAATTCCTTCTGTGTCCTTTCTGTACACTTAAAGAAGAAATGGATGGAAACCACCTACTCTGCTGCCCAACCTTTAGTCAACGTACCCACAAAACTTCAAAATACTGAAGTGCAAGAGAGGAAATGGCTTCATTACCAACGGCTCAACATTAGATACCAACCAACCATATTTAACAAGATCCGCTTTTATCTTTAGGATGTATTTTGTAACCCTGAGAACTCATTTTTATCATTACCACAATTACTGTTCACCATTGCAATAGCTTACGTTTAGTTAACAGATTTTTTTAACAAAATTATGTATATGCTATAATGCTATTAATTCATTTTTGACAAAAACATCAAGAAATGGCAGAACTATTATTCCATCCTTATGATGAGCATTTTGGTTAGAAACCAAAAAGAGCTCTGCAGTGGTCATGTACTTCTGAATTACCTTCCCTTAGAATATAGCAAGTGTGCTGCTTATTTTGGAGGGAATATATCGTAGCAACATTTTAACCACAGATTGCTGTTAATTCTTCATTCAGCTTTTAGTTAAACAGATATCATCAGTGTTGATAAATTATTCTTTCAAATATCTTTGGCTTGCTGTTCCATCTGATCCCATCTTTACCACTTTATATATGGCAAGTGTAGAAAAACAATTAACATTGAGTGCCTAAATAATGGTTAACTATGAAGGCTGGAACTAAAATTACTTATGAAATCTGGGGTATGTATCTCTAAATTGATAATGTGTTATGGTTTACCAGGAACAATGTCATTAGGTTGCATTTAATATTGTGCCTGCATGTTGCCATGATGGCTCAGATGGTCACAGAAGTTATATAGAAAGCTGAAGATCCACAGTTCAAATACCAGCTAAGCCATTATACCTTTTAGTTTGATTCTATCACCATTAGATTGAAATAAATAGCATATCACCTGTTAATTAAAGAGATGTTCATTATTTTAAATAACCTTGTATGGCTTTACAAATAACTACTTAAATTACCTTATGATTTACAAAGCCTGATTCAGCACTCCAATCCAAAATATACTTGACATTGTTTCCAATCATATCTACACAGTGCACATTTCAGAGCTTTACAAACAGTGCATATAATTTCTGCATCACCTCATAATGCAACATTTGCCACATATAAAATAATAAATATGCACTTGCACCCTAATCAACACTTTTTTCTGTCTTTGTCAAACCCTCCCCCTGAGTCTCTGCTTGACGTCTTCGCCAAGCTAACATGTAGAACCTTGGATGTATTGGAAAATAACCACAATGACCTGAAAGAGAAGGCAAGCATCAATAAAATCACAATGTTATGACTTAAAGCCTCAAAGAAAGTAATTTAACTAAAGTAACTATGTAACTGGTGGAAGTTGTAATTAATTGCTTCTAATACCTCAGTTATGTTTTTCGTAACTTTCTTTTAAATGGACAGAATGGGCAATGGATATAGAGGGCTGCAGGTTGCCATATGTAGAAAAACCACTTTCAAACTTTTCTAACAAAAGAAAAAAAAACACTGATTTCCCCCTCATTTTTAAGATATACCGTAGATTTCAAACTAAAGTAGGGAAAAGTCACCCAGTATCAGAGAAACTCTGTATTGGACATTATCAATTTCTGGTTTTTGGTTCGATGTATCAGCAAATTTAGCTCAGGAAGTGCCTATTAGACCTTTTGGAGGCAAGCTGGAAAGAGACGAATGTGTGACTGCCAACAAACAATTGATCACATAAAAGAGAGGTTTCTTATTTCCGACCTGCTTCCCACTGCACAAAGATAATTTTGTGAACCTGATACTACAATACTGGTGAGTCAAATATACTTTTAAGCACTGTATTCGTCGCCAGGAAAGGTTCAGGTCTTATTTCACTGCAAATTATTTACCATATGTTAATCTAAAAATATGGATGATGCCACTGCTTTCATTTAAATGTGTTACGTATAGTGACAAGTTTTATGTGTAACGCACCCAATATCGGACAAGAATTCAGAACACAATATCGGACAAACATATTCATAGTTTTCTTATCAAGTCTTTTATTTCATTTGTTTCAGAAAAATATGGGGAGGAAAATGGGGAACTGGATGGCGGAAAACATGAAGTTAGTGACTGATGAAGTAATATTGGGAAGACTAAGCATTAGGGAAGCAAGGAGTAGTTCTGTGTTCCTAAAAACACATTAGGAGACAGACTGAAATTAATTTCTGCAACAAAAGAGAAACCTGCCACTGGCACATCTAAAAGCACTTTTTCGGAAGAGAAGATGATGCATTGAACAAGAAAACAAAAATGTGAGATGGAAACATGCACGTACTCGCACACACACTTTTTAAAGAAAGGATATTGCTCTTGCAGTGAATTGACTCCACCCTGCAAGTATCTTTACAGTTCTCTTTCTCAGGTCTGTTACCCAAAGCATTCCATTTTTACAATTTTATAGATCACCAAGGCTCAAGAAATTATTTAGAAAATTTACTGAACTCATCTTCACACATTTGAAAAACTTAAAATTGAGTCATACCTTTTAAAACTTGAAACTTGACTCACATCCATTTACAAATCAGGAACTTTTTTGGGACTGCAATGCAGTCATGAGTGAAGTTTCAAGTTTTAAAAGGTATGATTCAATTTTAAGTCTTTCAACATGAAATTAGTTTCACTTTTAACAATGCTTTTATTTATAACTATTTAAATCATCTTCACACACTTCACATTTATTGCGAATGCAACTTTCTAACATCTGGCCATAAACATCAGTAAATAAAATAATTTAAAATCAGCAGAAATTTGAACACATTGTGACAAAGCTATTAACATACAGTATACCAAAGGAAAAAAAAAGTCTCCGGGAAATGAGATGCAGGGGGGTTGGGAAAGGTTCCCACACCCTCCCTCGGTAGTTTGACACCCCACATCAGTACAGTTACAGATCATTCAAAAACATTCTGATGTCTTCTACTTTTGTGAATTAATCTTCTCGGTTTTAGTGTACAGAGTGAATAGGGTGCATGTTTTTTAAACAGTTGTACTCCTTGTGTAGCATACGTTCTCTGTCACACACATTCCCTGTCTTTGTCCCACTGTGTGAGGGGGTGCATGGACTGGTTGCAAATTGCAAAACATAAGAAAATCCTCATTTAATTTCAGGACAAGTTTTAATGGGATTTCTTTGTGTTTGCGGCTTTTAGTTGTTTTCTCAGCCTACCTACAGTCAGCAAACAGTTGACTATTTGATCCCAAGTAATGTTCTCAGATCCATGGTTTACATTATGGTTAATTAAAATACTACCATTTAAACACTGTTGATAATTATTTAATTCAAAATACCCCTTTTTTTCCACTTGTTTCAGAAGTTCCTTTCTATCACCGTAAGGACATAACATTTTACGATCATCCCATTATGTTAATATCCTTAGTAAATATTACACTTTTGTTTCCTTATAATTTTACTAATAACACAAAACTTCCACAATTCGAACAAATTAACACCATTAACATACAAATCCTCTATAAATATTAATGCACACTTTCTGATAGGGCTAATTTAGATTGTCTCAGTTTCAAGGAATAAAGGCATGTGCTTCTTTGGAAGTCATCAACATGAACCTTTTCTGGACTTCATTCTTTACAGATTATCTTGTTTTTATCATCTTTATTTATTGGGAACAACCAATTTATCTATATGATCAAAAGCCTGTAGAGTTACTGCATATTAATTCAGATTTTCAGTTTTGTGTGCATTTGAGAATTAAATACTTTGTCAAATGTTTGACTACAATGAATACTTTTATGGATTTGCAGGAAGGACATTCAAAACCATTTTATCAGTTTTCCCAAAAATTTTCTTGATTTGTAAGAAGAATGTGCGGAAGCAGAACAGCCACCAGTTGAGGGAACATCTATATTTTGCCTTGTTCTTTTTTCTTGCATCTCAATTTTTGAACCCATACGTAATTAGTTACCCTTAGTTTCTTGAATTGATAATGATTAACTGAGGTATTTTAATGCTTTCCTCTCTTTCTTTCTTTTTCTTTTCTTCGTGAAATCCTGCACAGTTTTTTCTTTTACTTTATTTCCACCAATATTTTGCTACTGTTTTATCCAATAAGGCTGCAGAAAGAAGTAGAAATACCATATAATTCCATAAAATACTACATAATTTTCTGTACCAAATGAAGTTTTAATAAGCTTATTATTTCTGTTTAGCATAATACTTTTTCCTTTCAGCTTATATTCAATAAACCAAGCTAGATGGCTCAGGCAGTTCTGTCTGTAGCCCACATTCAGGAGGCCCAGGTTCAATTCCCGTGGCAGACCTACCTGACCCATGGGTTTTTTTTTTTTTTTTCCGAAAGGGTTTCCTTGGTCGCCAGACATATGCTGGATAGCTTAATTACATTCACCAAATTTCCTGGCCCTCCACTTCATCTCCACTATCATTTCACACCATCTCTCATCTGGTAGTCTCTTTAAGGATAGAAGTGTCGGCAGATGTGTCTGTGCTGTTATGACTCCCTGGGTTGGCCACCCTCTGTCTCATCTTGCCTCATTCTTCCTCCCATGGATGCCCCACTTGGGACTTAGGTACAATAAACCGCAGGTTTCGGTCCCGAATCCACTCCGTAGTAATCCTAATCCTATATTCATTAAGTACATGTTAAGTACTGTTTATTAGTAACAAAGTATGTAAGATAGATTATGTAATTCTGTCACTACCCTAAATATTGTTTAATATAATCTTGTAAAATGTTATGATATGATTGTAAAGCAGACAAAATTAATACTGCATAACAATTTTCTTCCAACTACTGCCATTACTTTAAAAGTAACAAAGAAAAAGGTATATTTTTGTGACACAATTATATGCTTGAAGTGTAGATAATTTCAGTATTATGTTGGTCGCCAATCTAGAAATTGATGGACATTTCGTATGGAGAGAGAGGCGACGTTGCCGCTTATTGCTGCCACGTGGAGAGCGCAATAGGATTACGCGTGCGAAGGTGATTCAATTGTGACTGCAAGGGGTATTTATTATTTATAATACTATACACAAAGACAATAGAAAAGTTGTGGATCTACATGCAAACGCTAGAACATGCAAGAACACATCAATGTAAAGATCGTAACAAAACAGGTATACCTGTGACATTTTGATGCTTATTGAAGTGGGGAAATGCCGCTTACATACTTTTTTTCCGGGAGTTTCTAATTTAGACTCCGATACCTGACTTTCTTCTTTAAAATACTTTTCTTTCACAATCTTAACCACAATGTTCTTACTGATACCTATAGCATGTTAAGTCCTTTCAAGCACCTTAGAGAATGGAATAATAGGCTCCCCTTTCAATTTCTCTCACAGAGTATATTATTTCCAGTGCCTGTCCTTTAGTTGGAATACCTTTACCAAATATAATTTGGTTCCCGAGCACATTCAGGTTTCCGCTTGTCACTATTTTTAGACATAATTAAATATTCATTAAAACACTCTTGCAAAGATCACAACTCACGCACAGATACACAAACTCATACACATATAAACCAAGGGAAATTGTCACAAATAAAATGCAAAGGAACTTGCCAGTACAGGATCTCTAACTGTTGTACATAAAATAAGAACAGCAACATGAAGGCATTCTGTTTATGTAGCGTTATCGGCAGAGAAACAAACATTGTGTTATGATTACTGCAGCGTTTGCGTAACTCGCTCGCCCGCACGTGTTAGAATATTGGCAACCAAGGTTTAGTATCTAATGTTGCCATGGAAATGTCTGGACTCTAATTGGTCCTTTTAATGGTTACTATGACAACCGTTATGACGTACTCATCCCCTCCCATTTATTTAAAGCGTTCTTCCATGTGCTGACTGTCAATCACATTCTAGTTTGGCGCCCTGTATAATTAACTGATTTAAAAGAATGTAAAAATACATTTGAGGAACCGCTGTTAATTCTATGATTAATTCTTGGGTTTCTATCTTTATTTGAAAAGAATTTGATGACAATGATGTAGCTATTCAATCACATACTTGGTGCAGAAGAAATCATTCTCTATTTGCTGCCCACTGTATTAAATTAAATAAAACTTAAAAAGACAATCTATGTGAGATGCAATCCTTTCCCTACATGGATATAGTTTACCTACCCAATTACATTTATTTTTAGAAAGTCATGTCCTAGTTGACATTTTCCTGGAATGGCCCAAAAAGTTAAACATGCAGGCAAAATTATATTCGAACAAAGAAAAAGTTATTTTCTTTCTTATATTGCAAAACCTGTAAAATGTTACATCGATGTTGCTAGAATGCTGAATATACTTAATTTAGTCATGCCCTTTTTCTCTACTCTCAAAGAAAAGTAATGAGTTTATATACTGTTAAGATTCATAGATGAAGGCATAGTACACAAAGGATTTAAACACTAGTAACTAATTACCACATTTTAGACTTACCTAATAGTTCAGCAACAGGTCTAGATGTATGTGCCCCTTTGCCAATCCAATATGAAATTCTTTCTAAGTTTAAAGAAGTTAGTTTTTCATTGTACATGTTAGGTCTAGGGTCATACGTCCCAACTTGTTCTATTGGCCAATCATGCTGTCCTTTTCTAGACTAAATATATAAAAAAAAAAAAAAAATGAATGAATGAATGAATAAAATTAGTTTTTGAGCACTTTTTCCATTAATACAGAATCACATTGTGTAAGTTTTACTCATATAACAGATAGTTCTTAGACAATCAATATGAGGTAGAAAAATAACTACAAAGTCAATTACCAAGTTAAACAGCTAAAGGTTGTACATCACTGCCACTTCAACTGAGAGGTACGGAGGTTTTAATGTTTATGTATGAAGTGAAGTGCAAGATATGTTACATATCTAGAGTTTGTGTTACTAGCCATTTTAGATATTTTATTTAAACTCTTTCCCAATTATGGAATTGAAAGAGGTACTCCTATTGGGCTCCAACTAGCTTGTTCTCCAGATCTCAATCACATTGATTTATTTTTCTGGGGCCATCTTTAGTCTATGGTGCATTTATCACCAACTGATGAAGATATCGAGATTTAACTGTATTGGAACACCACAGTGAAGCGAAATAATTATTAATTTTTAGATGAGTCGTATTTATTACACATCTGCTTCACTTTCGTACCTATTTTGAGGACATGTTTCGCAAATCATCGTTTGCATCTTCGGCTCTTATGCGACTAAAACTTGATCTTGAACTTTAAGTTCATCACTAAATCAACAGATGGCAGCAGCAACTCCAGAATTACCCACACCACTGGATCAAGCTTTAGTCGCATAAGAGCCGAAGATGCAAACGATGATTTGCGAAACATGTCCTCAAAATAGGTACGAAAGTGAAGCAGATGTGTAATAAATACGACTCATCTAAAAATTAATAACTGATGAAAAGTTGGTTGCCCTCCTCAATTCAGCAAGAGATGAGATCCATAATGCACTATCAATACAGTGCTCAGGACTCATTTTATGCCACTGTCACTTTGAATTCATTTGAGAGGTTGCTTTTTGTGCATCTGCTTTGAATCCCATGACTTTTGATCATTTATCTATTTACATTTATTCTTATTGAATAATATTATACTAATATACTTTTTAATAGTGCAATCACTTTTATTTCTAAGTTTATGGACATACACTTTAAAAAATAAATTTGTTAACTTATACCTAATTCCATGAATTTTTTCCCCCCCAATAGATTTGCATTCCATGGGTCACAAAAATAAAAATAATTAAAACAATTCAGATTTAAAAACTTAGCCTGCCTCGGTAGCTTAGATGGTAGTGCATCTGCCTCACGTTCAAGAGGCCCTGCATTCGAATCTCGGTTAGGGTAAGCTACCTGGATAAGGCTTTTTCCAGGGTTTTCTCTTATCCTGAAAGACAAATGTTGGGTAACTCTAAGCTCTATGGACCCTGGGCATTTAAGCATCATTTCAGCCATTCCATTCATCATCCGATATGACTTAATGTTGGAGGACATAAATTTTTAAAAAAAGAAAAGAAAAAAAACACTAACTCTGATTACTATGCCACACATCCATGCTTTCTTTTCTTCTGCTAACCACTTGCCTTACTACCCAGTCTTTATTTACAGACCCCATGCAAACTATTTGAATAGTATTAAAGTGCCATAAAAGTTACTTAAGCATATTTGTTCTAAACTACATCTTGTTTTCTAGGTATTGATTCCGAAAGTTGATAAGGAAGAAAGGCAAACTTGGCTCCTATTTCTTTGTGTCCAGATTTAGCAACTAACTGAACACTAATTATTATCAAGGGGAAAAAAGTTAGTGGTTGTCTAAAAGGTCAATTCAGAAAACTGCAAGTCTGATTTACATGTCTCCACATTTAGAATATGTTGGAAACAGAGTTGCCTGTCATGCAGGATTTACCATAAGCATGTACGAGTGGTACTCATAGCACCTGCAATAAATTAGTTTACTGCTGCATTTTGCTTTGACGCCAAACAACAATTTACAGTATACACAAATATAACAATTGTAACTCAACAATTTACAGACTCAAAAGCAGACAAATGTGGATGCCATTTATGAGATACTGTTTTATTATTTTCCCTATGTTCTCACAATATGCAGAAAAGGTATTCATTTCAAACAAAATTGTGATTAATATAATTTTGAGTCAAACTAATACTCAAGTGCTCCCCTTATTGCTAGATTTATCTAGAACGCATTGTTAGGATCTTCCTAACATCATCAGCTATTGTCGACTAATAGATGTTGGTTTGATAAACTCACTGGAGGCGACAGGTGCGTCTCTGTTGGTATCTTGATTAACTTGAAGTTTGGATTTTCTTCAAAGGCAGTGTCAAAATTAAACAATTTTCTTTCATATTTCTTTATTAAGATTTTGTCCACGTGGTTAATGCAGCTGGACCTTGGACACTTTTCAATAAGTGGATTTCTCACTCTATATGATTCTCCTTCCACAAATGGTACGCTAATGCCGATTTATCTATTTCTTTGTTCCTGATGTTCCTGGAATGCTCTTTAACCTTATTAAAAAGTGTTCAAGGTCCAGCTACATTACCCACGTGGGAAAAGATCTTCATAAAGAAATATGAAAGAAAATTGTTTAATTTAGACACTACCTTTGAAGAAAACCCAAACTTCAAGTTCATCAAGATACCGACAGAGATGCACCTATCACCTCCAATGAGTTCACCAAACCAACATCCATTATTCGACAACAGCTGATGATGTTAGGAAGATCCTAACGAAAGGCGTTCTAGGTAAATACTAGCAATAAGTGGAGCATTGAGTATTAGTTTGACTCAAAGTTATATTAATTTTGTGCTTCATTGTATCATAGTCCTTACACATTGGAACAAAATTCTGATGTTGAGATTTCATCAAAAATACGTCTTCTGTAACTTCCCTAGTTATACCACTATTGTGGTGCTAGGGGAATCTCGGTTCTCTACCTCTTATGCCATTAGGCGTCGGGTTGAGGAACTCAAAGTTTGGATCATATAGGGAAATCCAGGATGGGTGAGCAGCCCAAAGCCTGGAATGAGAGAGAAGTAGATGAACTGAATTACAGCAAAGTGGATGAAAGTAAAGAAGATAATTGGTAGAATGACAGGGAAAACCGGAGAACACAGAGAAAACCTACCTCAGCGCCATGTTGTTCACCACAAATCTCACACATGGTCACTTGGAATCAAACCCAGGCTGCCGCCTTGGTGAGAGTCAAGCAGTCTAACTACTCAACCATGTCACGACCTCATCAAAAATACATGTTTTAAAAATTCTCAACCTAAAAGAACTTTTTTTTGAAAAGGTCAGTCTGGATCTATCAACGCACGACTTCAAAACATAAAATCTCATGAACACTAAACTTAATGTCAAAGATGAAACAAAGACTTTAAAGAAAGGCCCTCTCAAAACAAACTATCCTCTGCAAGGAACAATTTTTGATAGTTATTTTCTCAAGAAATAGCTCTAATTGTTTAAAATACCATTTGTTAAAAATGTTTAGGATATAACACATGACAAACATACAACTGAGGGATATAGGATTAGGCTATAGTAATCTTCATTCAGAAACAATGTTCCCTTGTTTTTCTTCCATCCAGGGATTAGGCTAAAAGCCTGTTCCATTTCATTCAATTAGCCTCACCTCTTCCTAGACAATATATTGCAATGTCCTCTAATTTTTAAGTACTAAGAAATAGACAAAAGCTTACTTTTTAGAAAATGTACAATTTATTTCAAATAACATCTTTTGTAGCATCACCCATTCTCAAGATACTGTTATTATTGCTATGAATTCTTTAATGCATTTTTTAAAGTGCTATTGACATTCATTTGTTTCTTGCAATGTCATGGAAAGAGTTTTGAATTTCAAGATCTTAGAGCAACATAATTTCAAACATCTGATCATCAATTTGGTTTATTTTAGCATCCTTCTGCCCTCAATGAGCTGTGTAATGAAACTATTTCTGCAGATTTTAGTTAATTGATGAAAATTAATCATTTTTTCACACTAGCCGTACATAGGCTAAGCTCTTTGATAGATAGTCAACATGAAATATTCAATGCCATGGCCGAGATTTGAACCAGGGATCTCCTAGTTTCCATCCAGTCGCTCTAACCCATTGCGCTACCATGGCCAACTTGTCAAAGTTGCTTAACTGTGGCTTGCTCAGTCTAATGGCATATGCTCCCATATACACACTAAACAGCTAACGCGTCAATTGCGCCCGCCTTACTCAAAGCTCTATGGATGCTCATTTGAGCATCATTTCATCCATTCCATTCATCGATATTACTTAACGTTGGAGGACATAAATTACAAAAAAAAAAAAAAAAAAAAAAGTGTCATTGCAGTACATGTAACAAATTAATATTTTACCACAAAGGAACTTTTCTGCCAAACAAAATTGGCTAAAAACATAATCACTACACAACAATTAACCCATAATACTAAATTTCATTTATTTTAGTGAGTGGTCCCCAAACTTCTACATAATTACTGTCTTTAAAGTCAATTTCAAACTAAAATAAAATCTAAGCAATATTAAAATTGTTATATTAAATGCAAATATGAGCAACTTGCAATATTTCATACAAATAAATTGATGGAATATGATTTTTTAAACAGTAACCAAGACAACGAACTTCAAATACTTCATTAAGATCCTTAATTAATTCCACAAAATAATACATAAACATGCATGACTGTTCTGTTTGTTGGATCCCCACCACGAGCAAAGATCAGGGATATTGAACAAATACATTTATGGCAAATGCATCACTGCCAATAATGCACTCACCACCAATAGTAAACTGGCCATGATTGTCTTGCAGAACACCTTTATAAAATACACTACATACCTACACCCAAGTGCACTATCTGCAAAGAGGATGTTATCATGAACAAACATCATCTGGACAAATGCAAAGGTCTCAGAAGTGAGAACCTACAGACTTTATATTGGGAAGCCAAGGGGAAAATGATGCAGATCAACTAATCCACAGTGCCATTAGTGAACAACAATCAATAGTACACTTATTTCCCTTTTTTTATCTTATCTTACATTATGTATAACTTCAACATTTGCAAACCATCACTATTCAAGTATCAACATCAGAACATGCATTTCAATAGGTTAACAATAATGTTGAATCGTCAAATCGCCTTTACAAGTAATCTGCTCCAAGTACTGAAAATTTACCTGCTAACTGGGATACCTTTCCATAATCAAACACATTAAATATTATTAAAAATTAAAATCTTGCCTTGACATCATCACAAGACATGTGTTTATTCAGAATTATTAAAACCAACTCCACTCAGACATTCCAGTTTTTTCTAGAGCTGGCCCACCATGCCAACTGTTAATCTAGAATGAAGAAAGTATGCAATTCACACACTTTTGCTAATACCTTAAAACTTCACAAGAATTTCCTATTTGTCACAACTAAATACCAATATATGTAAAATATTATTGCTAATGCTATTGAAATATACTTACAGTTGTATTTAAAAGTGCCACATAAAAGAAAAAAAATGAACTTTCCTCCACACACTACAGAGATTTAATGTTGACAAAATCTGTCAGTCTTTCCAAACTATCAAAGAGTCATGACTGCTTCCGAAACCTACGAAGCATGATATTCAAAGTTATGAATGCATAAATACAGAAGAATTCAGTGTTGAATGAGCTCACAAAACTGGTCATGAATCTAAGCAGTTATCAAATTGTCCGCAGCTTGCGGATGTTTGCAAATAAATTTTGAAAATGTATCCAGAGCAAATAAAATATTGTTTGGCATGAATTTTCGTTTCTTCTTTTTCTCCTGAAATCTTTGGAGAAGCTGCGCTTCCAGCACTTCATTGCACGCTTCACCACTGGAATAAACTTTGCAACATGTTTAACAATAGGGCAGCAATAACATATAAATCACCATCAATTGCAGTCTCCTATGTATTGAATATTTACTTGTTAAACAAGATATTAAAGAAGTCATTCATAGTATATAGCACGCGAGCATATAAGAATAATTGGCTAAAAAATATAAATCACAAAAAGTCACTACCAATACTTTTATAGTGCATTTTGTGCGATACTTCCCACACTAGTAATATTACCAGATTACATTTGTAACAATTATTTCATTTAAAAATTACGTTGCAATAAACACTTTGGCACCATTTCCTTCACTTCTAACTTAAGCCAGAAGCTAAAACCAGCAACAAGACCATATTTTGTACTGCTTCTTCTTATTAACATGCATTGAAGTTCTTAAAAATGTGTTAAACATGATCATATAGAAGCTATCAACCCTTGTTTTTAAAGCAAACATCTTGAATAGTGGATTCAAGGTATATTATGTTGGGCAGCTGCAGAATATCCTATCCACCTGCTATTCAGCAAATTCTCTATTGCCCTGTTCTTAAAAGTATTTTGTTTCTGATGTTAAATATTTCATCATGAAGCTTCCAAAATTTTGTTGACAAAGCATAGCTGTGGCATGGTACAATGAACACTATACGCATATATAGGTTATAGAATATTAAGTTTTGTTTATGTAGATGTATTGGTGTATTTCCTTGGTGACAGCTTATAACCTATCTTAAACACGCCTGTTTTATTCATGAAGAGCACGAAAAATGTAACTCTTACCACGCTAAATTCAGCCAAATTAATCTAATTATGTCACCAAAGAAGCTTAAGCAATTAATTTTCGTTGTATATATGCAACATTAGAAAACAAATGCATTACCTCCATAACCACAATATGATAGAACGGCCTATTGGTACATCCATGACGAACAAATCGTATTATTTTCTTAGACGCTACGCGGAATCCTGCTCCGCCTGCTGAGGGTAACGGCATTCTTGATCTTATATATACAATTACGTTCTTAATTCATTATAGAAATACAAAATTATTTCGCAATACACTTCAAAAACTTAACAAACCCGCCATATTGCATTCCACGGGTTCCACGATTCCCCTCCGCTTTCACAGAAGAACAAAAGCACGGAGCATAAAGCTATTTGAATTGAACCTCCAGTGTTATTCATTGGCTACACGAGGTGATCGCAGCATAGAAAAGTTGACATGAAACTACATTATGAAAAAATCCCACTCCCAAATAAATCTGAAATATGCTGTTCAAGAATGAAGATGATTATACATAAGGCCGATCAACTGCCGGTCATTAACGCCCTACTGTTCGAGAAATTGTTGTGCTTGTGTCTGTAGGTCCATTAAAATGAAGGCGGTAAGTTATCCTATGTGAATCGTACACCAATGTGTTCTCTGCATGTCAGTGAGATTAATTATGCGTGTTCAATGAGCACAGAAATTAGCCAATCCGTTGTGACAAAATAATCTGACTGATAAAGGCAAACTGTGCTTTCAAAGGTGCAAAAATGGGTACTGGTTGACATCTGTCGACGCCAATGTTAGAGAGGTCGAGGTTGGTCAACGGTGGCATTCCGCTGACAACCATAATGGTTTTGTGCACGCGAACGCTGTCACTGGGGTTCTGAGTGAGAAAATGCAATGTTTTCGGATTAGTCCCGCTTCAACGTGTCCTGCCGGGATGACCGCATACGTTTCCGACGGTACCTCGGTGAGCGCAACCTTGAGGGTTGCAGATATACACCAAGTTTGGTGGTTTGGGGCACCATTGGTTACAACAACCGATCTCGCCTCCTACTAATTGAGGGCACTTGGAACAGCAAACGGTACCCAATGGTGATTGTAGGGCCTGAGATACTCCTCCTAATTCAGGCATCTCCTCAGGCCATATTTCAAAAGGACAATGCCCAGCCACATATTGCGAGGAATGTACAAACCTTCCTCGAAGAGCATCGGGTACCATTACTTCCCTGGCCTGCACTTCCACCTCACATGTCACCCATCGAACATTCTGGGATATGGTTGGTCGGCACCTGGTGCGACATGGTCCTCCAATAACCAGTGTCACGAAGTTGTGGGCTCGAATACAAACTGCGTGGAGGGAAATCAATGTAAAAGTTTATTTCTTTTGAAGAGATTCGCAATTGAACAGCCAACGATCTCAGTGATGTTTTGATAAGGAAGTTGCAATCTTTTAATAATAATGAACTCATATCTCAAGCATACAATTGTGCCGTGCCACGGTCATGAGCGGTAGGCAAGTGGGTGTTGCGACTTTGATTCAGGACTCTTTCACATATGCTAAGTATATACTGCTAAGCATACCAATTAAATTTGGTAATAAGAAATACTTGTTCCAAAAACATAAAATCAGTTGTTATATTTCACCAACATTGGTGAATTCACAACGATTTTCTCGTCTTCACCTAAACGCAGTGATCCGTTGCGTTTAGTTTGCAACAAACGCATTCCAGCTACCCCTACAAGATGGAACCTTCCATTACGGACTGTGTGAACAGCGTTCATGAAAATAAACTATTTATTACACTCGCTTGCTCGTTTGAATGAATAAAGTAGATACCATTATATTACAACAATGCATTGCGACGTACGCACTGTAATGAATATCATTATTGGTTGGGATGTATGCGTGAACGTATATTTGAAGTTACTCGGAACTGAAACGTAAACATTTGACATGACGTGGTAAAAGAAATATGTACTTTAAATAAGCCAAGGTGTTTGGTCAATTCGATGAGAGGAAACGATACACTTCATGCTAGTCTGGTAGAACGTGTCTGGTCACATTGTATCTTTGTTTATGAGTGGTTCGTAATCTCTAATTACTCTAGAGTTAAAAGCATCATTATTCAGTTACTCTTCCGTGAAAGAGTGTATCAGCTGGATCAATGATACGCGATCCACTCCCCCCCCCCCCCCCCCCCCCCGCGCTTACTACTGCTAGAACAATTCAATTGAGTTAATTTGGACTCAGATTATGTTGCAAACAAAAATAATATTTTTAAACTGAATGACGTTGAACGACTTACTCAGGAAGAAATTGACAAGGAACACAACAATAATGGGAAAACTGCGCGAGACTTCAGATAAACTACAAGAAGACGACTTTTGTAAAGAAATAGCACGTAACGAGATTTTGGAACCTATCATCATAAATTTGCAATACTCAGACGTTGAAGACAATGACAATGACGAATTATCTCTTAACGCAACATTCACAGCTGTACGGATGCACCGCCGGTATTTCTGTTGGTTTATAAAAATGAGTAAATCATAAGCTATAATTAACTTTAGACTAAACATTTAAAACATTTGCGTAATATACGTATATTCATGTTGCAATTGTGATTTCAACAACTGCATTATTATAAAACTTTGGAAAATTCAGTTTGCGTTCTCTTACGTCTAGCGCTACGAACACCCGCAAGTGTGCGAGAGAGAGGGAAATATAAAAGGATTGGGGATAACAAGGTGGCAACGGTGAAGGCTCTAACGCATCTGATTCGCCACAGGCGAGAACTCTTCCCATTTGAAACATATAATAGCACAGCCGTTGTGATATGAAAGTGAATAACGATTGCCTACCCAGGTCTATCCTCTTTACTTTTTTGCCCAAAATTGGGCGTTTTCAATTATGTTAAATTAAATGTGCTCTATAGTAAAAAGGTCATCCTTAAATGGTAGCGCCAGTTAATGCGGTCTTGACATTTGCACTGTCCAGTTTTATGCATTCAGTGAAAACACTGAAACGCCACTATCTGGCAGTTAGCACTCCCCTCACCCCTCTGATGCAATTCTTACTCAACGTAAGCTTGATCGTATTCCACCCAACATCACAGAGCTTTATCCCATACAGTAGTCATTTGCAGCTAGGCCTACGAAGCGGGTTAGCCCTCATTCTGGAGACACGGGTTCGATTCCCATGGCCGACCTACCTGACTCATGGGTTTTTTCGGGGGCTTTCTCGAGTTGCCAGACGAATGCCCGATAGGTATATTACATCCCCCGAATTTCGTGTCTCTCCATTTTATTTTCATTTTACATCTCATCTGGTAGTCTCTTTCAAGGTAGAAGCAGCACGGTCATGACGCTTTAGGTGGGCCGTCCTGTCTCCTCTTCCCTCATCCTTTGCCCCAGGAATGTTCTATTTGGAGCTTAGGTACAATAAGCCGCAGGTTTCGGTAACGAATCTCCTCTGTAGTAATCCCAATCCTGGGGCTAAACCTGGTGAATGAGGAACAAATTCAAAACCCGATTTATGCACTTTCGTCATCGTTTCATCATTGATGTGTGGGATGATGCATAATCGTGAAGGAACACTGTTCATTCGTGAACCTCGGTCTTTTTCATTCAACGCAAGTTTTCAAATGATGCAACGGAATCATAATAGTTTTCAGTTATAATTCTACCATTCTCCAAGTAATGTATGAGGATTATTGCCTTAAAATCCCTGACTACAGACAAAACACCCTCCCCCCATAAAGCGGCAATCAACTTACCAGCTGATAAAATCTTTGGCTTCCATGCACTTTTATTAGCATTTTTCTTCGGACTGCCATTTTGACCCTAATGAATAACAATGGATCCAGATTTCGACGAGTCATAAATCGCAATAAAAAATTCTTGTAAATTGCTATTTAACATCGCCAAATATTGCGTTGAAATGTGAGGTACCTCAATTGGACGGCAGGAAACCGCATCTCCGTTGCCTGTGCCACCACATTCACATTAATCCAAAAGTAGTCATCAATTATGATTCACAGTATGTGCGAGTTTAATTCAATTGTGTAGCAGTCCAATACGTTAAAATAAAATGTTTAAAAACACAAAACTCAATATTCTTATTGTCAATAGGAGTCAATAACAATGAACTGTAAGCTGTTCGTTGTAATAATGTATAGCATCATTTTCATTTGAATAATCTCTCCCACTATCAAGATGCAATAAAAATTTGTTCTTATGAACTTACCAAACCGTTCTCATGCATATTAAGTAGTTATTTACACGACAAATTGAATGTATTTTTTGAATATGCCGCAATTTAACTTTTAATAGGCTAATTATATCCTCAATTTCATCTCCACTATAATTTCACATAACTCATCTGTTGGCCTCTTTCGCAGTTTGTGTTGGCAGGTGTTTCTATACTGTCAAGACTCCTTAGGTGGGCTGCCCTCAATATCCTCTTGCCTCATTCTTTCTCCAGGGGATGCAATACAATAAACCACAGGTTTCAGTGCCATATCCCCTCCATAGGAATCCTAATCCTAACATGAGCACCATATTCCTCTATCAGGATAAAGCAACTATGGCAGACAAAATTTAATGCAGGTATAGCCTGGATTACACAAGTCTGTATATAGCCTTCAAATATACAACCTAACCTAAGCATCAAAGATTAGTTGAATAACTAGTGAAATTTGTTCTTGAATAAAGACCATGACATCCACACAAACCAGATTCTACCCTTCTCACCCCTGCTTTCAGCAAACTTATGGCTCATGTTGCATAATGTAATACGTACTATAAAACATTGGGCATTATCGTAAAGATGTTAGTGCAAGGTCATTACATGGTGTATGTTCAGAAAAGATTGCTGTATTGGTCAATTTTCATTTAAATATGCTAAATAGTTGAACTGAAAATTAAATTTCAACACTAAAACTGCAGCCAGAAATTACCTCACAACTACTCTAAGAGTCCTTTAATCTTGGCTGCACTGACTGGATGGTAAACGTTCAGCAGAAACCTATAATCTAAAAAATGATTTTAACCCAAAATCCATCAATATTTTAGCTGTGAAAAAAAAAACTCGAGATTTAAGGATGATAATTTAGAGGGGGGGGGGCACTTGGTATAATGCCTAGATGTGTGATAATTCCTTCATTAACAAGATATCTGAGCAACTTTAATGTTTGCACACACACCATACCAACCACACATCCTTAAGAGGTGGTTCTGTATCTTGTCACAAGGTTTTTAAATGACATCAGGAGTTTCTCATGTAACAAATGTTTTGGGAATGGAAGATTCACTTTTGACGATTTTATAACGCTGTATTTTGCAATTGATCAGAACAAAACATGAGTGCTTTTGTATTTGAATGTATGAAAACGTTATAGAGACAAGCACCAAATTTACATGCGTTGCATAGAATAAGATGTTTGAATTACAGAAATCTGAATAAATTTATCTTTACTACAGCTCCAATTAATCACAATTTTGAATAAATTCTAAGGCAGTTAATAGTAAAGCCTTTCCAGTTGGGTGGGGAGGTGAGGAAGTCTTAATACATTTGGGGCTGTAAGGTAATATGCAACTTCTATCTACGAGCAGTATTCTGATATTTACTTTCTGCTTTGAAGAGCTACTTGTAAATTAAATTTAAAGGGAGTCGACAACAGTTATCAACACTTCCAAGAAAGGCAATGTTACTTGTAAAGTTGGTACTTCTCCAGAGGCTGCTATACAATGAGACCTTTTTGTTACCATGCGCAAGTTTCTTCTGCTTTCCAGGAATGTTCCCCAATACTCTTGTGCAATCTTAACAAAAAGAACTTCCAATGATTCTGTTCAAGCACTCAGCAGCACAGGGACTTAAAATGTGGCAGCTTCCCAACATAACTTGGTGACACCATATCAGTAATTAATCATTGTTCGGATTTAAGCTGTGATTGAAAGAAATAAAGACAACCTAGATTTGAAGTTCTTTTATTGGACCACAGATTAAATACAACAAAAAATGTAAATAAATAATGAGGACAAAAACATGCAATGCATGAGGCTCAATGTGTGGCCCATTTAAAGGACATTTTAATGTAAATTACACTACATATTTCCCATGCTTACAAAATAGTGGAAAGGACAATGATTGATGAATTGTGAATACTGATTAAGTGAACAATGGAAACATACTTACAAAAGATTATCACAAGGAACTGCTAGCAAGTGTGAACCAGCAATGTTTCTTTTTTTCTTTGTAAATCTATGGAATGTAGATTACATAAATGCTTACTTTTAAATTTTGATGTTTGACAGGCCTGATATTTTTTGCTATAAAAAAGTTAAATCTCTTTACAGTAATGCCAATTACCAATTATAGTTTCAGTCTGCTGGTAGAATTATTGTGAGAGATTAAATTAAACATCTAATAAAAAATCAACAAGAAAATACAACACACTTGTGCAGTTTATTGCTGTACTGCTTGCATCTGTGAGAAACTAAACGCATTCACGTACGTCTGGAAATCATATGCATTTCCATTTGGAGTACTGGTCATTCCCTGGATGCTGCAGGTTTCCTTGATATTTGCAACAGGCCTGTTTATCTTTGGTACTGTGCCTTCAGTAGGTTTGGAGTTTTGCACATACTGCTTGGACCAATCTGAAGAGTTGGCTGAGCCAAATAGAGGAGGTGGGACACTGTAGATGCTCTCAGATACTTTCCTCTGTGTGAAATTGTTGTTTGGCCCATTGCTCTGTGGCATGCCTCCTGCAGAAAATCTAGAGGGTCGGCTCCTATTTGTTTTGTCATTGGCAGGCATTCTATTTACAAATCCATTGGTCTTGTTTTCCCATCTTTTGGGTCCTGAAAAACCATTTGCAGCACGTCCATAACCATTGCCATTCCATCGACCACCTGAAAAAATAAATGAATAAATAAGTTTTAATTCTAGATGCTGCTGGTAAAACAGTCCAGCCAACACCCACTGCTAACTAGAGAAAATTCCACAGACTTTACTGGTCATGTAATCAATTTGCTAACTGGAGAAAATTCCACAGACTTTACTGGTCATGTAATCAATCTCAAATATCAGATAAGCAATTTGGAATTTTTCATTCACAGTGTATACTATTGAAAACTGCTGTGACGGATTCTTGTTAACATTCCATACAAATGTAAAGGACATATTTGAGACCTCTATTTCTGGTAATATTTTAATATCTAATTTTAGGGTGGAATGAACCACTGGTCTGCCTACAAAAGATAACTAGATACAGTTAAAATGTCTTCAATATATTATAAAACAATTTCTCTACCACAGTGTCATTCCATCCCACAGAAAGTTATGTTCAAATTGCACTAGATGTAATATTGATCCCCTGAATTCGAAAAATGTGTATAACCATAGTTAAAATGTTTACCGAACTTTATATCTAAGTTGTTTCGTTTTCAGATGTTGGTAATACTAAAAAAACATAAGAAAAACAAGGTAACCAGAATCCTTGACAACGAAGTTGACTGATGAAAACAATCTGTTTCTGAAATCTATCTCCATTAGAAAGTATTAAGACAAATTTCTTAAGATAAGTGAAGTCTTTGTAATAAATATTTATATTTGTGTAATATTTATTGCTTCATTGTAGCTAGCTTCATTTTCTATGTAATTCAAATCACACATTTCTAAAATTAAATAGCAAACCATAGTGCACATGCAAGTTGAAACTGACATTAACTTGTTCTATGAATAGTAACTATAGTGGAAACGTCAAGCTTTGCAACATTAAAACCGAGAACTTGTACTATAATTTCACTTGCAAATTAAATGGGATTTCCGCAGCTACAACAACTCTAATGACTTACTGTATTTTGCTTTGCTTCAAAATATGATAAAAGATAACAGGTAAGTTAATGTTACCTTATAGTATAATCTAACAATTTTCATCCCAATATTCATATTGCCAATCTCTAAATTACCTTTTCCTCCAAATCCACGACTTGCCGCCATATCCTCCAGTTTTGGATTGACAAACTGATTGGCCTCCCTCAAAACTGCTACAAGGTCTCTGGCCTGACGGCTATTAGCTTGTGTAAAGAAGGCATAGGACGTGCCAGTTTCCTGGCAACGACCAGTACGGCCAATTCGATGAATGTAGTCTTCGGACGAGTTGGGATAGTCAAAGTTTATTACAAACTTAATACCGTCCACATCTACCCACAGAAAAATAATTATTAGAAAAATGGTAAATAAGATTATTACCTTGGAATACTAACTCAAATTTAAGTATAAACAGCAGTAATCATGAACTTTAATGCAAATAAAGAAAATTTGGAGTCTTGCCAATTTAAGTAGTTCACTTTATATACCAATAAACTTCCAAAATAGCAAATGAAGTCCAACCTGGACCATATCACAAGGTTTGAGACAAAATATTTGAGTTAATACCCAGTTTTAAGCAACAAATTCATTATGCAAACTATTAAAAACATTTAACGAACATTGGTAATGTATACAAACCTGCTTAGTTACCCTTTTTTACACATTAAGAAACATTAACCAACCAGCGCATTGCTTGGCTATCCTGCAGAACATGAACATTCTGGAAAATCGATAATCTTAAAACCCCTATTTGCAAATCTGAAGAACTTCTAAGATTAGAATCTTGTTTGTGGACTATGTAAGAAAAGCTTTAGGAAGCTCAAATTTTGGAAATAAATTAACATGCCATTTAAGGTTCAAGTAAAGGTTAAGTTTTCTACCATAATGACAAATGAAATTTCAAATGTATGGATAACTACTAAATCTGCAAATCTTACTTCTAGCAAAGTATATCAATGCTTACACTTTCACTTATATAAACATGAACTTGCACTGGTGGTTAACATTTTCCCAGCTGTGGAAGAGCAGAGATAGTAAACTTGGTTCCCATTTGCCATCATACTCTCTTGGTCTCATCGCCACCATAATTAGAGAAAGTGGAAGAGTTCAAACTACTAAACTAGGAGTTGTTAATGGGAACGAAGAGACCATTGACAGTAACACGCTGCCCGCGTGCCACCAGTTTCTTCGAGAGTGAGCAGAGGCAATGCCAGATGTGACTGCTATCAATCATCTTGCATGTGCCTCTGAAACAAAAGGAACACATACCAGACTGATCAATGTATTCACTCATATGAAATGAGACATCCAACAAACTTTCTTACTTAACTTCAGCATCAATGCTGCAGTGTCTTAACTAATTCGTTAACTTATTGTTTCATGCTACATTCCAATACTCTTTTATAAATGGAGTATTTTTCCACCCTTTAGTGTACTCTCAAAAACTTCAACTTCAGTATCACATCTGCTGATTACTAATTTAAAAGATTTCAATTAAGAAACTTATAAATATTCTCAGCAACAGATGCAGTAAAATATATGAAGTCATTAATTTTGTAGCACCTTTCCTTAAACAACCAGAATTAATAAAGAATTTAAAAAGAAAAATAAAGTATTCCACTAACGAATGTCTCAATGCTTGATGGAAAATAATTCTGTTCACATATCCAACTACAGTGCTTGTAATGATTATTAATTTACATGACTTTTAAACAGCATTAATATTGTGCACGTCAAACGTGCAATAACCTTTCTTCACAGATATCAACTTCTAAGTTAATGTCTGATACTGTTTAGCAAATCATATACACAATAATATTGAAATCCTGTCTGCATTTGCAACACTTAAAAAACTTGAGTAGCATGCATTGGAATTCAACCAATGTCAACCCCCAGGTATTTTAACCATTTTCAGAGATTTATGAATGAATGTTCAAAAGCATAGGTACCCAACCTGTGCTGTTTTGCTACTTTTAATGCAGCAATTAAGGAAAGTGAATGAATGTGTAACATGTATGTACGTACAAATGTACGCACGCATCTAAGCATATATGGAGGATAGAAATTGAACAAGCAACTGAAGCTGAAATTTTACTCACCATCAAACCTTTTCCTCTTTATTGTGAATGTAATCAAAGTATCAACCAGTCTGGAGTACTATCTGACTGCATTACCTGCACCTTACCAATGTTTGTCCTTTACTCACAATACTGCAACGTAAATGTTAAGTAGGGAAGTTAGACTGACCTAGGCCTCGAGCAGCCACATCTGTGGCCACCAGGATTGCTGCCTTTCCATTCCGGAATTCTGAAACAAAAATCATTGTCAGTAAATATCCTTTCCTAATTAGAAGCATTCTTATGCCATAATTGTTCAATTTTTTTTAAGCTGTTAGGGTTCTCATCCAGAACATAGCTCCACAAACCAGCAACCACAACCCTCAGCCAAATGTATGCAGAAGAGCTCATGTCTCACTGCTTGCAGTAGGCCAATATCCCCACACATATATCCTGAACCTGTCCTTTACCTGTCACCTCTATACCACAGACTGCAATCAGGTTTCATGGCTGCAGCCTAGAAATACCTCACACCAGCTTCCAAGCTACCACGTACTAATGGAGGTGCTACACAGGACCATGAAAATTCATGCCATTCTCTTTTCATATTCCTTACATTATGCAGTGGTGGTGGACAGTGCCAAGGACAAAAGAGGCCCTCCAACACAGTGGAGCTCCATAAATGGATTTTTCCTCCACTTAAAAAAGAAGCGACATGATTACCAGGCAACACATTGGACAAGATCTGCCATCATTGACAGCTTTCAGAGACCATGCACAGCATACTACCACGCAAATCCTTGCATACTATGTTTAATACTCATTAAATAATGCATGCAACTTACACTAACATAATAAAAAACACCTAATACTAATAAATTTCACCTGAAATCCCCCTGGCTGCCTAGGACCTCATCCTTGAACATGCATGCCAGGATCACATGGGAGCAACAAGGGTGCTAAACAGCATTCAACACTAAAGCTCCCTCCATATTAGATTAGTTATTGCATGAGGGAGACAATTTAGATGAATAGTTCAGCATGCCAGATGACTGCTACTAGGGTTGGTGGGTGTGGGACCACCCTATTACAAAAAGTTCGTTCTGCCCATTCCATTCTAGTTAATTGCTAGTAATCTTAGTATCATCCTTACATGTTCAGCATGACAAAGATGGCAGATTTAAGTACCCGAAACTCTCAACTTATCTGGCTAGAAGGCAGAGAACTTGGTTGCAAGAGTGAACTAAGGTTTTCAATATAGAAAAGTAAATGGCAGAAATTGCTGATGGAAATACCACTTGAGGCTGTAGGGAAATTCTTAGATTTTCTAAACAGTTTGCTTGATGAAATGAGAGTTAATGTCCATCATTTTGTCAGATGAGGGTGGAAAGATATGTTGGAACTGCATCAGTTCCAACTTTCTTTTCTAAATCCAAATAGCACAATTGAGATTACAAACACTTCCTAAACTTGAATAGTTATAAAAGGACGTGAGTTACAAGTTTTAGAAGGTATGACTCAATTTTAGTCTTTATACACTTCCTATGTTATTCAAAGCTTTTTCAAAAAAAGAGATTTGTAATTATGGACAATTTTCTGATGAAAGTACCAACAATGGGAAGAAAAAATGAAATAATTCAAAGCTTATTTGCCATAATGGTCTAGTAAAGGAGGGACACAAAAGAGCTAATGGGACTTGTGAAAGCAAAGAAACTGCTGTTTTCAAGTTATGAAATCAAAATGACCTTACTGCAAACATGGACACAAAATACCTTTTCCCTTTATCATTGCTATTTTTTATTAAATTGATTTGGGCCAAAAACTATTTGTAGCCTGTTTTTTGACATAACATTGAGGCACTATTCTTGGAAGCTATCGCTTAGTATGTCAAATAGCTTTTTCCATTAATTTTGACGTCAGTGTTACTAAATTCCTCCAATCATGTGTAAGAATTATGTTCTGTTAAATACTCTATCCTGTTATCAGTAATATAAGGAAAAAGAAAGCCTTAAGTGGGCAAATGCAATTAAACTACAAATGGCATAAGTGCAGCCTGGGAAAATCGGTGAGTTTTGGAAGAAAATATACAATGGGGATTATAGTACCTATTCAGATTATCATGTGATTAGCAACAGGACTTTTCCATTGAAATAAGTAAATTCTCAATTGGTTCCTTGTTGATGCAAATCTTTACAGTGATATACTTTTATGTTCTGTTCTGAGCATGTTTGTAGATTTTGTCTTTGTACACATCCAAATGTAGTCTGCAAAATGTTAATTTCCTTCGAGTATGCTAATGTTCCCTGAAGACAACTGATTTATTTATATTCCAACACTTATTAATTTTAGTTGTGAGTGGATCACTTGTTAAACTAGCTGGAAGCTTGAGAATCTCAAACCTTAATCCAAAACCCTCCCTTCTTAAATGAAAAGAATTCGGCAAGATTTTCATAAAAATGAAGCTCTCTGCACATCACACTGCTTTAAGATATCTGATTTTGGAATTTTTCTCACTTTCAAAAGTGTCCAAAATGAAACAAAATGCTTCAAACTTCACCTAACACTTAACTGAGGAAACCATATGACAGTTATGAATGAAACAATCCTTTGTAATTAAGACACATGGAAGTTTCAGCCATGAAAGCATACATGGGTACAAATTTTAGTAAGTTTGGGTGATTTATATGTAAAACCTTGCAAACCTTCTCTAATGAAATATTAATCCTGCACAAAAGTACAAACAAGGATCATCCAATAAGCTTCCTAGTGCTTTTTCTGCAAACCACATGCTTTAAAATTAAGTTGGTACTGCAGAAACTTTCAATGGGGTATGGTGGCTGCACTTAACGAACCGCCCAAGCTTGCTACGCATTTGCCAGTATGGCACCAGCTAACATATGACAGACCACATTTTTTAAAGCATTTATCAGAATTGCCTTTAAGAGTGCTGTGAATTTCTGCAGTAAAGGAAGCAATTCTGGTTCGTTTCAACAGCTACATTGGCACTCTAATGTGATTTGTAACACGCTAAAAGTGAAGAGCCAGAGACACAGCAGTGGAACTTGCGTGTTTTTGGTGAAGGATGGATGAGCATCCAAATGGTTCATCTCTGGCATTCAAGAATCCTGGAAAGATGGCAAAATGTGGATGAGAATGCAACAGGACTGCTACAGGCAATGCAGCCACTGGTGCAATTCGGAATGTGGACTAAGGACAATGAATCGACTGCCTTCTGGTATGGAAATTGGACGCTCCTGTTAGATGTCTGTTAGATGGATCCCATGTTTGCTCACAAGGAGCAACGGATCAAGGCAGCACTTCAAATGAGACCTTTTCCCCCTTGCGCCCTATTCTCCGGATCTTGTTATGAGCGATCTCCATCTCTTTCCACAACTCAAGTTGCACCTTTGAGGCAAACGGTTTGTTACTGATGAGGAAGCAGAACTGAATTGCTAGCTATGAGACAAGCACTGACCTTGTATGACGAAGGTATCAAAAAGCTGCTGCCAAGATACCAAAAATGCTTAGATAGAAATGGACTGTGAAAAGTAGTGTACAAGTTGAATGAAAATAAAATATTTCACAAGTGTAAATAACCTGCCTGTTTTTTGTAAAATAGACGAACTTATTTATTGGATGACCCTCATATTAATGTCATTACTTACCTCTCAAAACATAATCTCTTTCTTGTTGTGATTTATCTCCATGCATACAAACAGCTGGAAACCTACAATACAAAAGAAAAATATTACATCAGTGCAACATTACTAAATAAGCCAAAGACATAACTTTTTACTTTTGCTTGCCACTTAAAAACTACTTACCCAAATCTACGTATATCCTTAGTGATGTCCTCAACTTTTTTCTTAGTTTCCACAAATACAATGGTTTTTCCCTCCGTCTCTGCACTTATTTCCTGCAGTAATGAACTCAACCTAAAACAATTTCATAACCACTATTATTCCTGCAACTATTAAGAATCAACACCATTTTCAAAATACTATAAGTAACAAAAATACATACTTGTTAAGTTTCTCATGCTCCTGACAAACGTCAACAATTTGAAGGATGTTGTGATTTGCTGAAAGTTCCATTGAACCAATGTTTATTTGTATGTAATCATTCATAAATTCCTCTGCCAACTTCCGCACTTCCTTTGGCCATGTTGCAGACCACATAAGTGTTTGACGATCGGGCTGTAAATAACCATAAGAAAGTCAATTTTATTAATGAAAAATGTCTACTGCATACATTAACTAATGATAATAAGTCTTACCCTAATTTGCTCCAAGATTTTCCTTATTTGAGGTTCAAAACCCATATCCAGCATCCTGTCAGCTTCATCCAAGACCAGGTATGTGCAGCGCCTAAGATTGGTGATGCCACGTTCCAGAAAATCAATTAAACGTCCAGGAGTAGCAATTACTATTTCCACTCCCCGCTCCAGATCACGTGCCTATAAGAACAAGTGATTGATAGATAACAAACCAGAACCCTGAATAACATGCAAATAAAACATTTTACTCACATTCTTGCTAGCAAAATCACAAGACAAGATGTAATAAAAGTGAATACTCAAATCAGTAAAGTGTTCTTGTAACTTAACTGAATGATTACTATTTCAGACTGAATTTACCTGAGGTCCCTTTGGAGATCCACCAAATATGCAGGTATTGCGGATATATGAAGATGAACCAAACTCCTGAGCCACACATTGAATCTGCTGGGCAAGTTCTCGAGTAGGTGCAAGAATAAGAGCAATAGGCCCATCTCCACGATTCAATCGATCCTGGTTGTTTATATGCACAGCAGCTGGCAGTACATACTGTAATAAAATACAAGGTCTGAATATTTTGAGACCACATGACCTAAGAAACTCAACTGTAGAATTACCATTAGTCTTAAAATTGTAAAACCGTGATTAAAGGGATGGAAATGCATAAAGCTTAGAAAAAAGAGCTGCCAATCCAAACATTAGTGTAACCTGAGAGCATACTTCATGCAATATGCGCATTATTTAGTGCGAGATTACGGCAAGCATTTAAAATTTGCTCTCAACTCCTTTTTTTCTCTTCATATACACTATATTAAACCCAACATTGAGTTTTAATTTTGCAGCCACAGTATGTATATAACCGAAAGCTTAATATTACCAATAGCTTCCATTCAATGCATTTTTCTTGACACTTTTCAACATTGATCATATTTAGTGAGTATCCTCCTGCAGAAATTAATCAAAAGAGCAAATTTTAAACATACAAGTTTAAATGAAATGGTCCCAATAATCACAACCAGTGATACTAATCTTACATTACATTGACTTTTTAGGCAGTTTTAATAAGAATATTTCCGACAGGGATCCAAATGTGATGGGCTTATTGCTTCACAAAAACTGCCAGCACATCTGAAATATTGTAAAGGCAAGCAATTCGAGGGTGCTCTGAAGAGGTACTTGATAACAAAAAGTTTGAATTGTATTGATGAATGACATGCTGAATTAATTCCGTAATTTGTAATTAAAAACAGTTGTATTTATATATGTATATTCCTATTTTGTTATCAATTATGCAAAACAATTTTTTTGTATTCAATAATATATTCTGTATAACTTACATGTCAAAAATCATATGATAAACTGGATGAAAATAAATAAAACCTGTATGTTGCCAGCTAATTAAGATTAATTCAATGGATTACGATACAAAGCTCCTACTAATGACCAAACCAAGAACTAATCACAAAAGCTAAGTATGGTTAATTTGTCTCATTCCTAAAATGGAATAGGGCTGTACAGGCCTTTGTTACTTTTGATACATTGAACAAAACTGTTATCTTAATATTTTGACATCACAGCACTTTTGTCACCATAGTTTGTGGCCAGCCACGTTGCGAAGGCTATTATCTTTTGAAATGAAAATTGGAAGTGAAATATGTTCATCAAAAGAAAAGGTTATAGCAGCATCTCTCCACTGCAGACAGAACCAAATAGTACTTTGCACATGTATGCAGATTTAAGTATAGCAATAAACTTTTTCAATTATCTATACCAGAATGTTGGTAGCATTCAATAAATTACACTTACAGATTTAGGATCTAAAGCAGAACTGAATACTCAAATCTCCACCGAAACAAAAGCAACAGGTCACATTGAGGTGGACTGCCACTTTACTGTAGCCCCAATCTATGTCTAATTTTAATGAAGAGTCAAATTTTAGTCTTAAATGTCTTATTTCTTCTAGGAAGTAAACTTATTTGAAATTAGTTCAATTGAATACGTCCAACATGACCATCATTAAAATTGCACCTTCAGACTAAAATTGGAGAGACTGCATCTTATCCACAGCTAAAAGTGATTTTATTTCATCTAGGAACTTTTATCAGAAGTATTTGTACAGTTGAACATTCCAACAGTGAGATCAAGCAAGACGGCAATTATACTTGACTACTCACTACAGGAGCTTCCTCATACGAGGTAGTGCAATTAGTTGGAAACGTGTTAAATAAGCAAGTGGTCAAGATTGGTCACACGAAATTCACTGGAGACATGGCCTGCCTGGCCATGCAGCCAGTAAGCACTCCAGTATGCGAAGCACTATTAAAATATGATTTCAGACTGGCCACTGCAGCAGCCACATCACCATGGCATCCTAAAGTAGCATGGTCAAAGAATGGTTGACATACAACAGCAGCAACTTTGGTATTCACTTTTGGGGTTGCGAGAAAATTTGTAGATATGTGATCCCCTTTATTAACTCTGATTCTGGAGTTCTGCTTATGAAATGTTGCATCCTTTCATTAAACTTTTCAGTTAAAATAAAAAATGAGTAATCTTTGAACAGCTTTAGAATTAAAACTATGTTGAAAAGTACTTACAGCAAGGGTTTTTCCAGAACCCGTTTGAGCAATTCCAACCATATCTCTGCCACTCATGGCAATTGGCCATCCCTGTGCCTGAATTGATGTAGGTTTTGCAAACCCAGATCTCCTGTAATGACAATGGACTTGCTAAAAATGTTATAATACTAGTTACATGAACAAGTGTTGAGAAAACTCAGTTTTAATGGCAAAAATAACTTTGCTGTACGAAATTTTAATATTGGGAAGAGTTAAATTTACCTGATTTCCTTCATGACATAATCTGGGAAATTTCCTTCTTCAAAATATTGAATAGGTTTAGGAGTATCTTTTCCCTTTACAGAAATTTGATTCTCCTTGCGATAATCATCAACTTCTTGAATGGTCCTGAAACAGTGCAAAGAAAAAAAAAAAAAAAATTGTACACAGTCGCATTACTTCCTTACTATTACAAAGAAAATAGTACAATACAAAAAACTTAACACTCCTTACAACATGAAGACGAGCTAATTTTTATTAATTATTTCAATTGTTTACCAGAATTTCATCACAAGTTAAATGTTGGTTATACAATACAAATGTTATTACGTTTTGTTTACTAGTTTACATGGACAGGTGAAAAGACAAGTTCATGCATGTCGCAGTATACCACTTGAAAAACTCCAGAACGGGCAATTTAAATTTTGCGTTAAGAATACACTTATTGGAAGAATTGGTCGGTCCATAAGGCAGTGAGTAAATTCCCAACAGAACCTGCAAATTATGGAAGAAGTTTTCAAGGACTAACATTTGACACTACAAAAAGGGAAAGAAACATTTAATTTAGCTCTGACAGCACCAATAAGAACTACAGAAGACATAGTCCATACCTGAAAATTAAATGAAAACTGACTAAATGGGAGAATAAATGCCCTGGAGTTGTCATTGTGAAAACATTTTAATGTGCTTATTTTCACAATTTTCAAAACATCAGCGTAAAGGATGTTGGTTTAATAATGGTATGGATAGCAGTTTCGTATGGCTATCAGTTTAGTTTTATTATAGAGCAGATAGAACTCAAAAATATATGCAACTCAGCAGAAAAAGGCAACATTTTATCAAGTTCAGTGGGGTCCAAGTTTTATTTTCCAGCATGACAATTAAGCATTCAGCACAGATATAGTTTAAAAAGCAATTAACATTCTGGAATGACCACCAAATTCACCAGACCTATGCATGTAAAATGTTTGGGAATGGCTTTTCTATCAAGTGATTTGAATATATAATTTTCAAATTATATGGGGCTTTTGTTCATTATATGTGGCAACCTTGTAATGTTGACCTTTGAGATATTTTAGTCATCTGCTTCTCTCAGACTGATCATTCAACCATAGTGTGTCAAGACCTATGCATGTAAAATGTTTGGGAATGGCTTTTCTATCAAGTGATTTGAATATATAATTTTCAAATTATATGGGGCTTTTGTTCATTATATGTGGCAACCTTGTAATGTTGACCTTTGAGATATTTTAGTCATCTGCTTCTCTCAGACTGATCATTCAACCATAGAGTGTCAGACATGTTGAGTGGTTCATCAAAACATACCATAATTGTTGCAGGGAGGATTTCAATTAGCAACTGAATCAGCATGATTATCCTTCACATAAAGGCAGTGTAAAACAAATCCCCACCTGGTTGATCACAATCTGCATGTATACCAGAAAACACTGCATGGTTAAGAGAATCTGTAATGAGAAGTCTGAAAAGACCAGCAAAGAAGCAGGAATTGCATTGTGTGCAGCGCATTTTACACCAACACGTAAAATTCCAGGCCTCACAACTTGGAACAACTAAAGAGGATCCACAAGGCAATAAGAGGGGTTCAAGCAGTGTCACTGCAACACATAATGAATACCATTCAAAGCTGCATACAGCAGCATATTGAAAGTGATGGCGCTAATCTATAGGATATTCTCTTTGAAAAGTGAAAATGCATAATTATAATTGCAAACTCTGTAGTTCAAGTATGCACCACAGTGTATTCGGGTCTAAAGTATATATCGCTCTTAAGCACCTTTACTGTTTCTGCCGAACCCTGTATACAAAATTTAACCATCACTCAGCTGGGAATGTTACAAGATAACTTGTTTAGCAGAAGAGAGAAATTGCTTATTTAAACATTTTATGAAATCCTGTAGTAAAGCTGTTCTAAGCAACCATAATTTTACAAAAACAAATTTAATTTTGAGAAAGGTTGATGCAACAGCCGAGAAAAAGAACCTATATACGGAACAGTCCTAAAACTGAAAAACATATGAACATAATAAAGTTTTACATATAAACAAATCAGTAATGACAATTCTGGCACTAAGAAATGTTGCTTTACACACCTGCCAATTACTGCACTATGAGGTGCATAGAAGTCCTTAAGGAAAGGTTTCAGTGCATCAAGGTCCCATTTAGGCTTCATCAGACCACCACCAGGTTGGGTAACGTTCTTCCCCATTTGAGTCATAGGTGGACCTCCAGGTCTGCGAACAGCATTAAAGCCATTTCCTCCTTTGTTATCTCGCATTCCTGGCCGACTATTTTGACCAAAGCCATTTCTTCTCTGGTTATCGCCGAAGTTATTCCTGGCATTCATTCCACCAAAACCATTCCTTATATTACTGCCAAATCCAGTCCTTCCATTGTTACCTCCAAATCTATTATTAGTATTATTATTAGGTTGGAAAGACCTGTAACAAAGATAAGTTTAATTAACTGAAGTCCATTATAATGAAAATATATTTTTTACAGCTTATCCATTATAGATTTCATGTGAAGCTTCAGTCCAATGCAGGGAATACAACAATCTAAACAAATGTAAACCTATATATTGAAGTAGTGACAGCTCACCACGAAGTAAATGGAAATGAACCCTTAACCAATTGGAACCATATTGAAATACCAATATGGATACTGCAGAAATCTGATAAGAGCCAGTTCAGCTTTACAGGTTGATTTTTGAACTTAAACATTCCCTAATTAATGGTGTCAAGTCTTCAGATAGCAAGCAATCCCTAACTCCTTTTGGGCCTGGAGCATCATGAAAATTATGTTTATTATTTAATCCTGTCTATGTGAAATGTGTATTAGGTTAGAACATGCCCAGCTGAAGGTCAGCCTCTTAACATATTGTGGCAATGAAATACTCCAGTGAATGAATTTTTTTGCTTATTAGTCATCTTTTGAAAACTGAATATGCATATAGGTACATTGCATTAAAGCAACGAAAGCCATCACTCAAATCCACACCTTTCATTAACAAGATTTTTTCTTGAAATGTCAACAGCTTCAGATTTCAACAGGAAATAAACTTTTCCCTCCACTTCATACTTCTTTTTAGACAAGTTTCAGGTCTGAGTAACATTAGGCAAATCATATCCTTCCAGCAGATTTAGTTTCTTTTATGACCACCAGTATACTGAATGAGTTATTCTCCAATTAAAATTAAAATTGACTACCAATGTACTCACTGTACATTGGCAGTAGTAAACAGTTATGTTGCTGCCAACAACTTCCAAAATCATCCTGTTCTTTGTTCCCAACATTTAAATCAATACATGAGTCAATAAATGAATTGGTTTTCACTGATTGAAAGCAACTTCCAAAATCATCCTGTTCTTTGTTCCCAACATTTAAATCAATACATGAGTCAATAAATGAATTGGTTTTCACTGATTGAAAGTGTAACTTAATTAGTACCTAAACTAAATGACAGGGCACGTCTGCAATCATTTTCACTGATCTACAGTATAACAAAACTTATGAGAACTAAGCCAACATTGGAACTAAACTACAGTGCAATCTAGATATCTTCAACAGCCCTTGAAATAGATTGGCTTTCCTGTTTTTGCAGTCTTGGCATAAGTACTTAACTAAGTTACATCCATTTGTGTTTAATACCATCCGTTCAAGTTTGGACATTTGTTCTTGGGTCTATGATGGCTGAGATTTACAGTTAGTTGGCTACAAAACACCACCCATTAAGCTGTTGTATCCACCTAACAGTAGGTGTGAATTGTACTGGCAAACTCCATGTGCTGCTCAAAGTAGAGAAGATGGCACCATCTTTTCGATTGGGTCATACTGGCATCCCCACTACCTTAACATCAATGCCAATAAACCTGAGGATCCAGTTTCCTTCCACAACTTGACAGCCATACTTCTCCCAACTTTGCATTCATTGATCTGAATGAAATTGGCCGGGACAACCTGTTTTGCCAATTTTAAGTACTGTCATTTGAGGATAAGCACATCTCCCGATAATAGCTGAACCACTGGATATTCTCTAGAACATGTCCCAGAAGAAATTTTGTCCAAGTCCAACATCGCAGGCATGCATGCACGAGGGCTGACGGAACCTGCAAAAGTGACCTCACAGTTGTAGTGCTGACACGGTTATTGGCGTAAGCTTCTGTTGTCAATCTTTAGACCAATACCCCAGGCATCTGTTTTGCAGAAGTTCAAATTTTCACAGGTGCACAGTACGTGCCATTGTTAGGAAGATAGCAACTTAACTGAAAATGAATATTCCACCGGGACCATGGCTTTCAGTAAATAAAGTTATTAGGTGGAAGTTGAATCTGAAACCAATGGCTCGTTTTATAAGTTTTATTGATCTTGCGCCTTTATGCGAAGACGAGGAAAAGTATGCAGTTTTGTATCACGAAAGTTTAAGAAGAATGTTATGCCGGGAGTGCGATGCCGTCCTACATCAATCAAAAATACCAGGTAATGATTAAATGTTGACTTCAGCTTTATTTTTAATCTATTGATTTATTTATTTTTATTATGCCCTCTAACATTAAGTCATATCGGACGATTCTTTTTTAAACATAGATAAGAGACCCATCACTGCAACAAAAAGTAATGTAGTTGTTGGATCAATGTTGGCAGTGTTGAACGTTGTCTGATATTGACGTTGGCGCATGCAACTATGGCAGGTTCTGTCAGCCCTCGTGTGTGCCTCCGATGTGGGACTTAAAGACAAAATTTCTTACGGGTCATGTTCTAAACAAGAGCCGAACCAGAGCCGCTGAGTGAGATGACTCATGCAGTTTCTATGGTCTGCACTCAGGAGTACGGGATTCAATTCCTGCAGCCAACCTACCTGAACCATGGGTTTTTTTCTGGGGGTTTTCCCAGGTTGCCAAGCGAATGCTGAGTAGGTTACTTACATACCCCAAATTTCCTATCTATCCATTTCATCTCCATTATTTCACAGCTCTCATCGGGTGGTCTGTCAGCATAGTGTCTGGGATGTCTCGGCACTGTCGTGACTCAGGTCATCTACCATGTCTCCTGTTGTCTCATCCTTCCTCCTGGGGATGCCCTACTTAGGGCTTGGGTACAATAAACCATAGGTTTCGGTCCGAACTCCTCCATAGTAATCCTCATCCTAACAGCTGAATCAATCTAATCTTGTTCTGTGGCTTATTTTTGTACCTCCAATGGAACAATGGACAGAAGTTTGTTCATACGAGAATGAGTGGGAATAGCCGAGGCAACTGAAAGTACTTGGACAGGTGGTAAACCCAGTTCTCGAACCAAGAAACCTTTGCCAGACTCCAAGAATTGATGTCCCACATACACGAAAATATCTTGTATCTCCCCATCCCCTCTCCTTCCAGCTGAAAGGTGGCACCTCTCAACATACACCTTCTTAGTAAACTTTTGTCTTAGAAGGAACTGCATGCACTGTCCATGATATGATGGTGCAAGATAAAAAATATTAATGAATCTAGACATAACAGTGAAAAGAGACCAAACAATAAATAGCATGTTTCTAGAAGTTGCACATATGGTACACATAGCTTTTATATAATCTGCAAGACATGTTCGAAGCACTGGTGCAGATGTCAGTAAATAACTATTGCACTTTATCTATATATTCATGTTAACTTCAGCTGGTCCATTGTTAGATTTAGAAAACGTTTTTGCAGGATGTATAGGAAATATCCAATTCACGGTATTCCACAAATCCCTATCTTTTGGAATTATATGGTTAAATGTACATAATTTGTCAGATATATGTTCATAACCATCACACTAGACAGAAATTTCATTGTAAAATCAACATAATAGAACATGTCAACTCCCATTTCTAGCACATTTATGATTTATTCAGTTTGAGTCATTTCCAGCAAATAAGGTTGTTTTAATAGTTTCCGTATATTTCTCTTATGAAATGAACTGCATGTATAAGATAAAAAAGTATATGAACACTTAGACATAATTTCTTTTTCTTATTTTTACTGTTTTTTATTGTTAATAGATGTCAATTCTCATTTCTAACACACTGATGGTTTATTCAGTTTGAGAAGTCATTTCCAACAAACAGCGTTGCTTTAATGTTTTGATATATTTCTCTTTGAAAATGTACTGCCTAGAATTACCGCCTTTTAAAGAAAAAAAAATATACTAATAGATATTTTTTCTTTTCCTTTTGTTTGTTTCCGTTGTTTACTGTTTTTCTGTATTTTTCCTCAAACACCCATGTCAAAGACAGGAATAAAACCTGTGGCCCTCCACACAGCAGATGCTAGACATACCCAGTAGCAACCATGGCTACAAGGGCCGGCCAATCAGACCGCTGTCTCAAAATTAGAGATGTTTTCAAAGTTTCACTGGGAATATGAATAACCATACGATAGTTACAAATATTGGATATTCTTTACAATTTGTCCCTTAAGAAATTTGGCAAAGTCCAAAATCAGAGGCAGGCACGAGGGCTGACTGAATCTGCCAAGGTGGCCACGCAGTTGTAGTGCTGACACGGTTATTGGTGTATGCTTCTGTTGCCAACCTTTGCACCAATGCTCCAAGCATCTGTTTTGCAGATGTACAAAACTTCACAGGTGCACAGCACAAGTGTCATTGTTAGCAAGGTAACAGCTTAACTGTAAGATCTGAAAATGAATATTCCACTGGGGCCCTGGCATTCAGTAAAGAAAGTTATTAGGTGGAAATTGTATCTGAAACCAATGACAAGTTTTACTGATCTTGCACCTTTATGCAAAAACAACAAGTGTATGCAGTTTCTGTACGACGAAAGTTTAAGAACGAGAATGTTGGCGGGAGTGCAATGCCATCCAGCATCCTATAACAAAATGCGGGCAGAAATTCCAACTATTTTCCGCAGATCGGACGATTTGTTTTTAAATGTAGATAAGAGAAGACCCGGCATTGCAACAAAAATAGTGTAGCTGTTGGATCAATGTTGGCAGTGTTGAAAGTTGTCTGCTATTAATGTTGACGCATTCCCATTTGGCAGGTTACGTCAGCCCTTGTGCATGTCTCTGATGTTGGACTTTGACAAAATTTCTTAAGGGACATATTCCAAAGAGCCCAAATATTCATATGGCACTTAAATACAATTAACATGCAAAAGGAATGGCTATGGGGTGTGCACAAGTGCAGGGACTTGTCCTTTTAGCCAATTGATTAGAACTACTGAAGCCATCTTCCTACAGTGTACATTGTTTTACAAATGCTCCAGAAAACATCTACCCTAGAAAAACAAGACACTGTCATACACACTACAAAGTTAAAGCAGGTAGCTACTGTGTCTTTAGTACACAAATATCTCAAATACTGGATGAAATAATATGCAGCATCAACTTAGTAAAATGGTATCCTGGCAGAGAGCAATTTCACTTAATTCCCTGTCCAGAGACAACTGCCAGATAATTATTGTAAAAATGAAAAATTAAAACTAACAGAATTGTTTCAAGTATTGATTTCTTCTTTTTCCACACAAATTTTTCATTAACTACAATTAATTTTCATTATGTTTAATAGTTTCATCATAAGCTAATTTTTTTTATTATATTTTACATAATGCTAGAATTTCCAAAGCAAATTTACAGCCAAGAACTCCTATAGGTTTGTTGGTCAGACAAAAATTAGAAATTTCAAAATATTAGTAAGTATTAGAAAATACACTGTATAGTAAATGAATGCAATTTGTACCAAAAGTAATTAAAGGTGAAAAATTAACAAAATTCTACAATTGTATAATTCAGATTTGAGGGGATGAATGTTCCATACATGTCAGTGGCATGGATGTTTTACTTAACTTTCTATACATATATCTTTCCTGACAATCATTTCTCAAAGAAAATTTGAGGCATGCTTTACTAACTGAATGTTAAATGTATTTTGAAAAACCCATAGCAAGAATTTACGGCACAGTTCATATAGGGCTCTCGACATACTATATATATATATATATATATATATATGTCAGGACAGCACATTGGCCATGGTAGCTCAAAGGTTAAGAGCAACTGGACGGAAACCAGGAGATCCGTGGTTCAAATCCCGGCCATGGCATTGAATTTTTCATGTCGACTATCCATCAAAAACCTTAGCCTATAAACGGCTAGTGTGGCGAAATGATTAATTTCCATCAATTAACTAAAATACTATATATTAATTATACATAATTCAATTAGTATAATTAGTGTTTGACGAAATCTAAAAATGTAATGAAAAGAAACTATGGTACTATGGTCTAGATCAAAATTAGAGAAACCCATATATTTACTATTGTTTTTCTTGGTAAGCTATATTTTTAATTTATGGCTAATAAATTCCAATAGGGCTGTCGGCCAAAACACACATATATATAAAATTCTATAAATTATTGTATTTACTCAATTTTTCTTGATAAGTTGCATAAGTTGCAGAAAATTAATGGCATAGCAATTCCTAAATAACCACGGGCTAGTTCGAAATAATAAAAAAAAAAAATTCCGAAAGTAAACTATACTCTGTATTGATTCATACATTTTTCTAGGCAAAGAATTTCTGAAATACAATTTACAGCGAAGAAATTCCTACAGGGCTGTGGGCTACATAACACAAGCTTGCAGAAATGTACAATTCATCAGTTGCAATTGATCAATAGCAGGATGCGCTGCAAGAGCCAACACCAATGGATAGATTTCCCCCACCTCCTGCGTAGGTGGCCGCTTGTTTGCGTCATATTCAAAGAGGTCACAAGCTCGAATCTCGGTCATGGCGAGTTATCTGGATACGGTTTTTCCATAAACTAAAAGATGTCTGGTAACTAAGCTCAATGGACCCTGACCTCATTTGAGCATCATTTCACCCATTTCATTCATCGTCCGATAAAAGGTAACTTAGAAAAATTCGGCACGCTGGTTTGCTATCGCGCATGCGCTGTCCCATAGGTAATTGGAGCTAAACCCAACAGCCGAACTCGAATCTGCAATGTTTCACGGGAATATTTTCCTGCGTAACGATTAATATTTCAGAAGTATGGGTTTCTTTTAAATGATTTTACATCTCTTACAAAATATATACCAAATAATTATTCTCGTGCAAATATAAACTCATTGACTACTTTACAACTTCAAAATTACGAGTTTCTCGAGAATATTTCCCTGCGTAATGAGAAATGTTATTGGAAAATTTACAGCGAATAATTACTCAAGAAGTTTATGAAAGGTAATCAATAGTCCGGAACCGTTGCTGGATAGCAAAACAGCCCTTCTGTTTTGGACACAATACACATTTACGTTTTCAATGCGCTCGCGCGACAACTCAGGAAGTGCATCGAATCCCAACCGACCTATGCTGCCAGATAATTTTTGCTCTTTCTTGGTTAAAAATGCCACTGGATCGAAATTCGCTAGAACATTTACACTTATCAAATTTGTTCTTCGGAAGTGAACCTACACTACAATCATCGCGTACAAATTGAATTCAATTTCAAGATCGTCTTGAGATAAAAACCATATAATAAAGGATGGATGACGAATACTTCGGCAAGAACGCCAGGAATGAAATCAAGGCCAGACACGCAAGCGCAACCTCGAACAGGATATGGAGGCAATGCTTCCTATTTATCCAGTTGGGTAATACTAAATTCTGGTTTGAGTAAACAGTATTACGCTCAAATATTAATACAATGCATTCTATTAACACAATTGTCCTCGTCACTTATGGATTGTTCAAAGGGTAAGGCATCTTTCGCTTTGTTCATCAAAGATTAAACAGAACGTATCACCAACGTAGGCCAAGTACTATCTAATTTCTGTAAAATCCCTAATTTTTTGCACCTTATGCGAAATATTTTCGCACTTTGAGACATTAAAAGTCAAATCTTAATCATATTAAAACACAAGATTACAATCGATAGAGTATACGGCCCGTGCATCGAAAACTTTCTATTGATCCGCCATTTTGGTTATTGAACAAAGGAGAGAACTATACCAACTTATTCCAGACACTAACTAGCAAATAACTAATAATAATTCATAATCCTTAATTGAAATTTCATTACTTACATTTTAATTCAAAGAAAAGTATCCCGTCTCTTGCAAATGTGTAGATAGGTAACAAAGAAGTCAACACAATGTAAAACCTGAAACAATAACAATTCTCAAGTATTCTATATTGGAAATTATTTGAAATGTAACATCAGCAAATATACTTCTGGTTTTTCAAATATAATTCCTATTTCGGCCGATTATCTCACACAAAAACTTCAATTTCAGAGGAGCTTCCAAATATGCGACTTACCTGTACTAGCACAAGATGGCGAAGAGGAACGTCAGAGCTAGCGTCAAATACACAAAGGCGTTGTGCGGGTAAGGGGGGGGGGGAGGTATGGAGGTTGCCAACCTCAGTGCAACATTTCTAGCTAACATGCTGTACTTCTAAATCATTTACAATTTTCATGTATTGTGACAATGATCATGATCAGGATTATGATGACCTCATTTAATTTAACGTAGGTCGATAGGCGATAAATGGAAATGGGTGAAATGGTGCTCAAGCCCATAGAGTTCCGTTACCGACATACATAGTTCAGGATAAGGGAAAGAAAAACCATGTCCAGAAAACTCACTATAACCGAGA